>CABHPQ010142068.1:0-51088 GCA_902168405.1 Peromyscus aztecus | reverse complement strand
CCTAACCCTTATACTTTCCTGTCCACTATCCCTTCAGGAACCTCTCACTTCTCGGTTCTAGATCTCAAAGATGCCTTCTTTTCTATTCCTCTCAGTCCTCAGTCTCAAAATATCTTTGCTTGCACTTGGACTGACCCCAACACTCACCTGTCCACACAGCTGACCTGGACTGTTCTGCCACAGGGATTCAGAGACAGTCCACACCTATTTGGTCAGGCTCTGGCCTCTGACCTGCTTTCTCTGTCTCTCCCTGGCTCTAAACTAATACAGTATGTAGATGATATTTTACTCTGTAGCCCGTCCTTACAGGTTAGCCAAACTAACACCTCAGCTCTCCTAAATTTCTTATCCAGCTGAGATTACAGGGTATCTCCTTCTAAAGTTCAGCTGTCAACTCCCCAGGTCACCTATTTGGGTCTATCCATTACTCCAACCCATAAGGCTATTACTGTAGACAGAAAGCATCTAATCCAGTCCTTTACAGTCCCTTCTACTAAACAGGAGATTCTGTCTTTCCTAGGAATAGCTGGCTTCCTACGGTCTTGGGTTCCATCTTTTTCTCTCCTTGCTCGCCCCTTATATGAGGCAGCTCAGGGCTCCCCACATGAGCCCCTCCTCCATCCTGTCACTAAACCTTTCCAAAAGCTCCAACAGGCTCTTCTTCAGGCCCCAGCGCTCCATCTCCCAGACTTAACCTGTCCCTTCTCCCTCTATGTAGCAGAAAAAGAGGGATTTGCCCTGGGAACTCTAGGGCATCAGCTGGGACCCTCCTTTGCACCTGTAGCCTATCTGTCAAAGAAGTTAGACCTTACCAGTCAGGGCTGGGCACCTTGCATCCATGCCTTAGCAGCTGCAGAGCTCCTTATTCGAGAATCAAAGAAGCTAGGCTTTGGGTCATCCATTACTGTTTTCTCTCATAATCTGTCCCATCTTTTAACTTATAAAGGCTTACAAACTTTACCTCCTTCCCAGGTTCTCTCTCTCCAGGTGGCATTACTAGAGGATTCTATACTTACTTTTCGGACTTGTCCACCTTTTAATATTTCAAGCCTCCTCCCTCAACCTAATGCTGACTGTTTTCATTCCTGCACTGAAACCTTAGAGGAACTGTTACCTCACCCTTCACACATACAGGAGGGCACATTGCCTCAGGCTACTTACACCTGGTACACGGATGGCAGCTCCTTTTTATATGAAGGGACCCGTAAAGCGGGTTATGCCATAGTGTCAGATACTGAGGTAATAGAAGCACAGGCATTACCCACACACACCACTACCCAACAGGCTGAGCTGATAGCTCTCACCCGTGCCTTCCAGTTGGCACAGGGACAATCTCTAAATGTTTACACAGGCTCCAAATATGCTTTTCATATCCTCCTGTCCCACACTGCTATTTGGAGGGAGTGTGGCCTTCTCACAGCAAAAGGGGGATCCATATCTAACTCAGGCCAAATAATGGCCATGCTGGAGGCTTCCCACCTCCCCAAGGCTATAGGAATTGTCCACAGACTGTCTCATCAGACTGATAGCTCTATCATCTCTAGGGGAAACAACCGGGCTGACCAGGCAGCCAGGACAGTGGCCCTCCAGGGCCAAGTCTCACCTCACCCACCACAGGGAATCCATACAGTACAGCCTATACCCTCACAGGGAACTCCAGACACTAGACAAATTCTTTCCTATCTACACCAGCTCTTTCATTCTAATAATCTTGCTCTGTCTCAATTCATAAAAGCTCACCTGCAACCCACCTCTGAGGACTTACAGTTCTTAAGAACTATTACTGCCTCGTGAGATCTGCCAAAAACCAGATCCCAATACCAAGTATAGGAGTCAGCCTTTTCCCACCCACCAGGCTAGAGGTTCCCTTCCAGGGACTGACTGACAATTTTACCCATATGCCCACCGTCAGGAAAGTTAAATATCTCCTCGTGATGGTGGACTCATTTTCAAATTGGGTGGAGGCATACCTGGTTTCTAATAAGCAGGCTCAGAAAGTTGCAGACCTCCTTCTCGGAGAAATTATTCCTCGGTTTGGAGTTCCTGCTTCTCTTCAGTCTGACAATGGCTCGGAGTTCACCTCTCAGATTTCTCAGACACTAGGTAAGGCTCTTAACATTCCTTGGCATTTTCATATCCCATACCGTCCTCAATCCTCAGGAAAGGTAGAGTGTACCAACACGTCTTTAAAAACTATTCTTACTAAGATGTCACAGGAACTTCACCTTGACTGGGTAAGATTATTGCCTCTAGCTCTTCTCAGGCTCAGGGCTCTTCCTAAAAAGCCTCTGTCAATTTCTGTTTGAACTAATGTATGGAAGGCCAGTTCTAACACCAGGTCTTTTATCCAACCCTCCAACTGTTCCAGATAGCCTGTTAATTCCCCTTTTATGTCACCTAAGGTCTATCCTATGGAACTTCACAGACTGTTCATTACCTCAGCTGTGTGACAATAATTGTCCACCTCCAATCCACATCGGGGATCAGGTACTTCTCTTTCCTCCAGGCCAGTGCCCTTCACCCCTTTCCCTTAAGTGGCAGGGACCCTTCAAGGTAATTCCTGTGACTCCTACAGCTGCTAAACTCGAAGGCTTTCCTCACTGGGTCCACCTGTCTCATTTAAAACCTTTTATCTCACCTCCATCCCAGAAAAATCTCTCTTCATATACAGTAAAACAAACAGGGCCTTGCACTCTCAAGCTCCAGAGGACATCAGGATCCACTGCCTTGTCACCAATTCCAGAGGAATAAGGTATCACCCCTTCCTTTCCCAAATAGGACCACACAGAGCCGGAGGCAAAAAACACCATCAGAAATATCCAGGCAGTAAGGAAAAATGTAATACAACAGTCTATCATTGTTCAATACTCAGCAACTGATCACCTGTGTTTCCTAAATGCTAAACTAATGCAGGAAACAGGTGCCTTAAATAAACTGCCTCTAATAAGGCTTGTCTCAGATAAAAATTAAGCAGAGTACTAAGGCCAGATCTACCTCAGATAAATGTCACATGTCTCCATCTGGGCAGGCCAGATCTACCTCAGATAAATGTCAACTCCAAAAATAAAATAATAATGATTCTTTTTTCTCTAAGCTTTTTCTATGTCACCAGTATCTTGTCAGACAAAAGGTTCCCAGCCACAGCATGAAGGATGGACAGCTGCAGAACAAGGGGACAACAGAACTTCATTCCAGGACCCCCCCACCATCATCCCAGGACTTCACAAGCTACCCTCCCCATTTCCCTGAAGAGCCAACCGACGCCCACTATTCAGCCGGAAGCAGTCTTTGAGAGAAACGATGCCCCATACCCACTCAACCACAATTTTTCCTTTTTTAAAAAACAAGAGTCAGGGATGATAGATTCACAACATGCCCCCACGGTTGGGCATGTCCGGCAGACCTAGACACTTCTGCCTAGCCAGTTCTGGGTCAAAATAGCCATTTCCGGGTCAAAACATCTCACGTGACCAGGACCCCGTGGCTTTGCATGGTTGTGTAAAGCGTGCAGCGCAACCATGTGATCTATGCACATGCGTGGAGTAGCCACATGAGCCTGTGTGTGCAGGCGCGGCCCAGCCTTTATAAGCCAGCTCCATATTCCCGGCTTCCTTCTTTATGCACAGGCCTGAGCACACCTGTTTCTCTCTCTTATCTTAATAAAACTCTTGTTAGTGGATTCTGTCGTGTTTCGTGACATTTCCTCGTAGGGTAAGAGCACCGCCAAATAACTAACAGTTATTTTGTTTAAAGAGGCTACCATTGTACACATTTTCATCCTTTACCAAAGCCCACAAAAAATTTCCCAAAGGAAAAGGCATTAATAGTGAGATCATTAAAAATGAAAGTAAAAGGGTGATGGAGCCAGGCGGTGGTGGCACATGCCTTTAATCCCAGTGCTTGGGAGGCAGAAACAGGTGGATCTTGTTATGCGCAGACTGCAGGGACCCCCAAAAGACCACCACAGAGATAATAAGATTATATATAGTCTTGTTTGTGTCTGAGCCAACATAACACCTAATATAGTTCAGAAAAAGAATCTGTAGATAGCAACTGTTATACACATTAGAATACAAAGGGAACATTGCTGATTAAATTACAATAATCATACAGAATAGGGTGCCATTTAGAAATAGAGACAGCAGAGTAAACTACTAGAAGGAAAAACATTTAATTATATCTGCACATACATACATGTATTTGAATTCTTGTTTATTTTGAAAACCAGTTTACTTTTAACTTGATATAATAGAAATATTATTTATTTCAAGGCTTAATGACATCCATAATGATTTCATAAACTTTAAAGCATTCTTGAGGAGTATATGTTTTATTTGGGTATTTTTGAGACAGATTCTCAGAATACAGTTTAGTCTTGATCTCATGATTCTCCTGAATCAGCCCCCACTATTCAGTTATAAGCCTATGCCACCATGTTTAACTTTGGGGGAAATATTTTATGTATTTCTTTTTATTTCTTTTTTTTTTCCCCTTCGGGGTTGAGGACCGAACCCAGGACCTTATGCTTGCTAGGCAAGCGCTCTACCACTGAGCTAAATCCCCAGCCCCTATTTTTATTTCTTTAATCCTTATTTATTTTTTATGTGTATGGATGTTCTGCCTGCATGAATGTCTGTACCATGTGCATGTAGTGCTCATGGTGGCCAGAAGAAGGTGTCAGAACTGGAGTTACAGATGGTTGTGAGTCACAGTGTGGGTGCTGGGAATCAAACCCAGGTCCTCTGGAAGAGCAGTCTGTGCTGAGTCATCTCTCCATATTACACAGGTTGTAGGTGAGAGGTGATGACATGTCCACCATAAGCCTTGTCTACAGAGTGAGTTCCAGGACAGTCAGGGCTGTTACACAGAGAAACCCTGTCTTGAAAAACCAACCAACCAACCAACCAACCAACCAACCAACCAACCAACGAAACAAAACACAAAAAACCATGTCCTTTAAAATTTTAGTTTAATTTTATGAGACTGGGTCTTATTATTATGGGGCCCAGGGCAGCTTAGCCACATAGCTGCCATGACAGGCTTAATAAAAACCAGCTAAAAAGTTGGCCTGAGTTTGGGGTTTCTGGTAGGCAACACCTGGATACAGGAAAAGCTATAAGCTGACACCATTAGATAAGATTAGATAAGATCACCAGTGTCTCTGAGCCTAACACACACCTATCCCCCTTTCGCCAAGACCCCCCAGACAAATGTCAGCTAATCAGGGTCCTGAACTCTGGAAATCCCCTCACCCCAACCTCTACTATGATAAAAACCCTATCCTGCCTGGGCTTGGCACTCTCTAAAGTACCGCTGTGTCAAACACATGGAGGGTCCAAGCTCAAGCTTGAATAAAGGTTCTTTGCTTTTACATATGGATTCGATAGCTCTGTGTGGTAGTCTTTGAGGGGTCCCCACCATCTGGGCATAACAACTATGAAACCCTGGCTGTCTTAGAACTCTGTGTGTAGACCAGGCTAGTCTCAAACTCACAGAGATCCGCCTGCCTCTGCCTCTGGAATACTGGGACTAAAGGTGTGCACACTATCCCTGGCTTTCTTTTTGTTGTTTTTTGTGACACAGGCTTGCACACACTGTGGTCAGGCAAGTGTGGAACTCATTCTCTAACCCAAGCTGGCCTCAAACTCACCATCCTGCTTCCTGAGTACTGGGATTATAAGTCTACCATGTCCAGATTCCTTTTAGCTTTTAACAAAAATATAATATTTAAGAATATGTTTAGTAGGTAAATGTGGATTTTTCTATTGTGGACAAGGAAAAACATCTATATTTTATCAGCAAAAAGCTGATAAAGGTAGTGTTAATTATTATCATCAATGATCATGTTTTCTGTTTGTAGACATTTATTTTAGTTATAATAATCATTGTAGAGATGAGATTTTCAATTTTAGTACACGTTTATACCTAAGAAAAACTGTTTTTGCCAGGCTGAGAGGTAGTATGTTTTTGCAAAAGCTAGCGAGGGCATGCACTTTTCAAGTTATGCTTAAATTGCATGTTAAATCCACACAAGGTTCTGTGACGTCTCCAAAGGATTTGCATGGTACTTTCCTCATTGTACCTCTAGGTCTCAGGCAAAGTGAATTGCTGCCACTCTGAGTGTCCTCTGTCGCCTTCCCACCTCCAGTCCCAGCTCCCACTGTTTCTGTTACCATCTGCTCACCCAGCCCTGGGATATTTGCTTCATTCTCCCTGGAAGACTACTTCTTCAAAGCCTCCTACCTCCTCCAGAGCTGCGGCAGGTCTATGACACTGCCTTCTGCCTTACCTTGTAATTACACTGCAGCTGTAACTGCCTTTGTGCTGCCAGCCCTTACAAGCCAACAGCTTATACACAAAATAATTGGATGAGGTTTGAACAGTGTGTGTGTGTGCATGCATGTGAGTGCTTTGAGACAGTCTCACTACGTAGCCCTGGCTGGCCTGGAAGTCACGCTGTCATTGACTTTGTGTGGGTTGTCTCTCCTCGCTCCTTCCCCCAACTCCGTCATCCCTCCTACTTGTGCCTTCTGCCTGAACATTGCCCTTTCCACTTCCACATCACACATGTGCTATGACTCTCTCCATTGCCCTTCTTTAAAGCTGCTTCCTCCTTCTCACGGTCCCTTTCTAATTTCTTTCTTTCTTTCTTTTTTTCCTTTGGTTTGAGGGAGGTTATTACTATGTAGGCCTGGCTGGCTGTCCTGAAACTCTCTATCTAGACAGGGCTGGCCTCAGACTCATAGAGATTTGCTTGCTTCCACCTCCCAGGTGCTAGGATTAAAGCATGTGCCACCATGCTTATCCCTTTTTCTAGTTTTTTGATCTATATCCACTTGGTGACTCCCATGTATACACATGTATAAAAATAGGAAGCTTGGATCCATATATGAGAAAGAACATGTAATATTTGTCTTTTTGCCCCTGGTTTACCTTAGTTAATGTAATATTTCCCATTTCTCTCTGTTTTCTGCTAATTTCATTCTTTTATGACTGAATGCAATTCTGTTGTATATATGCATGACAGTTTCATTATCCTCATCAGTTGGTGGGCATCTAGGTCAATCCCAATTTTTAGCTATTGTGAACATGAAGGGGCAAGTGTTTCTGGGAGGAAGTGAAGTCCTCTGGGGCCCAGTATTGGAATAGCTGGGTCCTATAGTAGTTCTATTTTTAGTTTTTGAAGAAACCACCATGCTGATTTCCACAGTGGCCACACTGGTTTACATTCCCACCAGGAACAAGTAAGGGTTCGTCTTCCCCACATGCCCACCTGTGTCAGTTTGAGCCCTGGGAAATCTGTCAAGGAGAATGTAATTGTCAGTTTGGGCCCTGAGTTATCTGTCAAGGAGAACATAGCTGTCAGTTTGGGCCCTGAGAAATCTGTCAGTTTGGGCCCTGGGAAGTCTGTCAAGATGAACATAGTTGTTAGTATGGGGCCCCTGAAATCTGTCAAGGAGAATGTAGATATCAGTTTGGGTCCTGCAAAATCTGACAAGGTGAACATAATTGTTAGTGTGGGTCTCCTGAAATCTGTTGGAGAATGCAGCTGTCAGTTTGGGCCCCATAAAATCTATCAAGGAAATTGTAGCTGTCAGTTTGGATCCCACCAAATCTGTCAAAGAGAAGGTAGCTGTCATTAAGTCATGTGCTGCTATCCCCTCTGCTCCACCACCACTGCTGGCAGCTACCCCTCCACTGCAGTATTCTTGGGGCAATCTACCCCAATACCAGCCTGCCTCAGGAGGTGGCTACTCTTCCACGGTGCCAGATGTCTTACAACCCTCACAGCCTGCACCACTGTCCGTCCATAGGCCCATAGAAGCCTTCCCAGTCAATATGAGCCCTAATGCCAATGACCAGCCCTGGATTCCCACCCCCGTAGCTGATCTCCCCATCATCTGGAAGGCAGCCAATGAGTCAGGCTCAGATTCCCCCTACTTTCAGCAGGTCCTTGCTCAATGGTCCATGCAGTTACAAACATATTTCCATTGGTACCATTTGCTTAAAGCTGTGTTGGAGCCTACAGTCTTTCTCAGTTCGAGATCAGTCTGTGATGATCAGGTAGAATCCCAGGCCTGGACAAACATCTTGCTTAGCATCCCAGTGAACTATGATATGCTCACAGGGCACAGGGAATATGTCCATCCCGTGCACCAGGCACAGATTGGTTTGAATGCCTATTTTCAACAGGTCTCAGACCTGACCCTCAAGGCCCTACAAGGGGCTCAGCCTGGCCTACAAGCACTAGGTTTCTCTGTTAAGGAACATGCCTCTGTCCCTGGTGAGATGAAGAGATCCTATCTTCTTCTAGTGGCAGCCACCAGCCCTCCTGCTAACCCATGGGAGAGGATATGCTTGTGTTTTCCCTCAGAGTGCTACTACACCAATATGGGTCCCAGCAAGAGATGTGTGCTTGGCCATAAATCAGCCTGCTTCTACCAAGGAGAAAATCACCCAGGATGGGTAATGTATATACTCTCCTTTCTTGCTCTCATTGCCCCTCTAAAGGAGGAAGACTTGTGGATCCTTGCTTTTCCTCATTTTGTATGATGCCTTTTGAGATGAGGAACATTAGTTTAGCAGGCCAGGAGCTAGCTAAATATATTAAGGGCCCATGGTCAGCTAAGTTTCTATATTATCCATTACAGCTAACACATGAAATTTTCCAATTAAATCAGACAAGAGCACAGGTTATGGCCTTTGACTCTTTATTTTTTGAAAAGGTTTGACATGATATAAAGAGGCTATTTGATCTCTCCTGGATTTCACCTATGTTTTGATTGGCTTGGTGGTACTCTTGATCTTTCTCCTTTTTAAGTGTCTCCCACACCACATACAACAACAGGCAGCCACTAAGATGACTCTATAGGTGTTAATGGCTCTTACACATCCAACTCATAGCCCCTCACAGGAGGTTATACAAGCCTGGCTTTCTGAAATTCAAAAGGCTACTGCCTGACACTCCCCATCCAGAGTGACTCACCAGGGATGGATGCTCTTTGAGGACTGGTAGTCAAAGACAGGTAAGAGCTTGTTTGGCAAACCAACCTAATACAGGCACAGTCCAGTTGCTGAGCCCTCCTGAGGCAGGGTCAACAAGGCCAGAGCAAAGAACTCTGACTCCTGCTGAATGTCTATGTAATAAAATAAAAGGGTGGATATGTAGTAGGACAGGCCCATAGGGTTGAGGAAATTGGCTCAGACCAATTGCCAAGGCATGCACATAACATACTCCTTAAGAGCCAACTTAGAGTCTGTCTGTGCCTAGCAACAGGAGCTGTCAGAGGTCCTGGTCGATGTCAGAGTTCCTAGTCGATGTCAGAGTTCCTGATCATGCAGAGTCTGCCTGAAGACCTAGCAACAGTTGCTGTCAGAGTTCCTGATCGTGCCCAGCCAATGAGGGATGACCACACAGACTGGGTGCTGGGAGGAGGGTATATAAGGCCTTCCCTGTTATTGAATAAATGAGTTTGTTATTTGCCTTCAACAGACTCCCAGTGTCTGTGTTGTTGATGCCGCACCTTCTCACCCCCTCCCCCGAGGGAGCCATTAGAATCCAAGCAATACACTTGCATTTTTATTTCATTTCTTCATAATAGTCAATCTGACAGGGATGAGATGGAATCAAAAGAATTTACAATTTGCTTAGATAGCTAGGGATATTTGAAGACTTTAAAAAATATTTATTAACCATTTGTGTTTCTTTAGAGAACTGTCTGTTCTGTTTATTAGCTCATTGACTGCCATTTTGTTTTTGTGGTGTTTAATTTTTTTCAGTTCTTTATATATGCTAGATATTAACTCCCAGTCTGCAGTACAGATGGCAAAGATTTCCCCCTGTTCTGTGTGATGTTTACTTTGTTAGTTTGTGCAGAAACTTTTAAATTTCAAACACTTTTATTTTTTAAAAAACATGTTTTAAGCCAGCTCATGGTGGTGCATGCCTTCAATTCCAGTACTTGGGAAGCAGAGACAGGTGAATCTCTATGAATTTGAGGCCAGCCTGGGCTACAGAGTGAGTTCCAGGATAGCCAGAGCTGTTACACAGAGAAACCCTGTATCAAAACCAAAACCAAAACCCAAAAAACAGACAAAACAATGTTTTAAATTGAATATGGTGGCACATGCCTTTAATCCCAACACTCAGTAGACAGAGACAGGCAGATATCTGTGAGTTCAAGGCCAGCCTGGTCTACATAGTGAATTCCAGGATAGCCAGAGCTTCGTAGTGAGATCCTGTTTCACAAAACCAAAACAAACAAACAAAAAGACAAAAATAAAACCATGTTTGTTTATTTTTTATATCTCAGTGTGTGTGTGTGTGTGTGTGTGTGTGTGTGTGTGTGTGCAGGTGCACATATGCCACAGTGCATATGTGGAGGTCAGATGCCACACCAACTCCAGTGTCGTCCGTGTGACATGTACAATTATGTCTACAATAGTGGACGGGAGATACGTGTCCCACGGGACTAAGCTCCCTGGAGGTCCCTGGCAGAGTGCCCGTGTTATGCCTCCCTCTCAAAGAAGGTGTACTTCACAGATCATGAGCTCCCTGGGCTATGGGTTCTGTATAACTGCTTTTCTGATAATGTTCTAATTAATCTGTGAAGCACAGCCAAAATTAATAAATGCTTCTATTGTGAACTGTGGAGGAAAGGGGAAGCTGGACATGGATCTTAATTAAATATAGCAGAATGAGCTATTTTTTAAGACCCCAAGTCGCTAGATAAAGAAAGTATAATAGTTCAGGCACTTCTAGGGAATGAACATTCACCCACTAGGAATCCTTTAGGAATCCCAACTAAAGTGATTTATGGCAGAAGACATTATCTCATAGGAGGCAGATGGTGGGCCCCTCTGTTGAGGAAGTTCAGCATGGGAAACTTAAGGACTACAGCAAAACCCCTTCCCCTTACAGGCATAAAAGTACAAGAGTCCATATTCCAGAAGGTAAAAGGTTTTATATTAAAGAGATATGTGGTGGAGAACTGAAGAAAGACTTAAAGAGGGTCTGCAGCATCCAAATTGGCTAAGTGGGTCATGAGAACCAGGAAAGTAGAAGTGCATAATAAACTAGAGAGCGGCTGAGATAAAGATGAAGGACACAGCTGCAACCGCAAAGAAGTCTACACAAGTCTAGGGACTGTACTAAGTTTAAAAAACACAGACTGCTCTTTGGGTCATAAAGTTCTTGTGGGTGAAGGGATATGTCTAGTGCCGATTAATAATTGTGTGCTTGCTTTTTTTTAAAAGATGATGTATTTGAATTATTGCCAAGCTCTTGTTGTTCCTTGTATGACTTGATAGTTTTCTTTTCTGTTTATAAACTACTGATTTGCAGAAGTAAAATTGCAGCAGATTCAAACCACTTCTGAGTGTGTTGTCTGTCTGTCATTCGCCAAATCCTTGCCTTCCTGACTACCCAAGCCCTGGTTCTCCTACGGTCGTGGTACCCCCGATGGGCCAGTCTGTGGCAGTCAGAGGATAACTTGAGTCTGTTCTTTTTTTCCAGTATGTTGGGGCTAGGGATTGAACTCAAGTGACCAGGCCTGACCACACGTGCCTTCACCTGCACAGCCATCTCACGGGCCCACATTATTTTCTTGAGAAAAACTTTTATTCCAGGCCAGGTGGTGCCGCCGAATACCTTTAATCCCAATACTCAGGAGGCAGAGGCAAGCAAATCTCTGAGTTTGAGGCCAGCCTGGTCTTCAGAGTGATTTCCAGGACAGCCAGGGCTACACAGACAGACCATGTCTCAAAAAATAAACAAACAAAACCTTCTTTTATTCCTAAAATTTTTATGTGATTTGATATTTAATAAACCCAGAGAATTCTTAATTATATGAGTATAAAGTGAATATAAGCAGTATCAGTCTTGAAAGAGAACAGGTACCAGCCATGGTGGAATATACCTGTAATCTCAGCCATTTGAGACCCTGAGGCAGGAGGTTCACTGGGCTATACAATGAGACCTTATTTCAAAAACAAACAAGCAAATGACCCAAACAAAACAGATAACAGAGAAAAATAGGGGACCTTTCCAGTTTATGAGTTAGTGATAGAACATGTCAGACATGAAAGAAATACTTTATAAACAAGTGAATAAATGAATGGATAAATATGGGAATGAGATACCCTATTCATTATTATTATGTACTATGCATTGTGGAGTTTCTTGTGTGGGGTCAAGGTTTAAGTTATTCCTCTCCCTCTTCGTGATTTCTTTAAAACTATATATGCACTGTTATAATTGGTTTTCTCATGGGCTGACCAGATGACTCAGTAGGTATGGTAGTTTGAATGTAATTGGCCCCCATAAGCTCATAGGGAGTGGTACTATTAGGAGGTGTGGCTTTGTTGGAGTAGGTGTGACCTCATTGGAGGAAGTGTGTTACTGTGGAGGCGGGCTTTGAGAGCTCCTATGATCAAGCTACTCTCAGTGTAGTCACAGTCCACTTCCTGTTGCCTGTGGATCAAGATGTAAAACCCTCAGCTCCTTTTCCAGCACCATGTCTGCCTGTGTGCTGCCATGCTTCCCACCATGATGATAATGGACTACACCTCTGAAACTGTGAGCCACCCACAGTTAAATGCTTTCCTTTATAAGAGTTGCCGTGGTCATGGTGTCTCTTCACAGTGATAGAAACCCTAACTTAGTAGGTAAAGGTACTTGCCTGACAACCCAGGTTCCATCCATGAAGCAGTTCCTGGAACCCACATGGTAGAAGGAGAGAACTGACTCCTGAAGGCTGTTCTTTGACCATCACATGTGTGACATGGCACGTGCCAACACAGATTAAAAATAAATAAATAAATGAAAAAATAATAAGCTAAAATTGCTCCCCCCTCATTTGGAGGCCCAGCTTGCCTCTCTATGTGTGGTACAAGTGGAGATTGATTTTAAGTTATAGCTGGTATAGTGGTTTGAACAGGAATGACTCCCATAGGCTCATGGATTTGAACACTTGGTCACCAGGAAGTGGCACTATTAGGAGGTATGGCCTTGTTGGAGGAAGTATGTCACTGGGGGTGGGCTTTGAGGTTTTAAACACTCAAGCCAGGCCCAGTGTCTTTCTCTTTCTCTTCCTGCTGCCTGCCCATCCCAGTGTAGAACTCTTGACTCCTTCTCCAGCACCATGTCCTCCTGCACACCACCATGCTCCCGGCCACGATGATAATGGACTGAACCTCTGAACTGTAAGCCAGCCCCAAATAAATGTTTTCCTTTATAAGAGTTGTCATGGTCATGGTGTCTCTTCACAGCAATAGACACTGACTAAGACAGCTGGTAATTTCTTTTCTGATACTTAGGCATGCTTTTGTTAAAGAGAGTAACAATAACAATAATACCTCACACTGTCACTCTGCTCTAAGTGTGGTTACTAAGTCAGTTGGATACTTATGTCAGCCCTTGAGGTTGAGTCTAGTATGTCTGTAACATATGGAGACAGAGCAGGACCACACATCTAGTAAGTGGCAGGCCCAGGGTGTGGCTGCAGGGGTCATGTCTCTGCACCTAAGCTAAGAAAGTGGCTATTTATTCAGCTGTGCAAATCTTTATGTGCTTTGGTGAACTCCTGAAGGTTTGTGTTCTGGGCCACACTGGCAGAGTCACTTTCTGCAAGCTTCGCCTGGAAGATCTCAGCCCTTCCTTCCCTTGTAGTTGGTTTTCTGGGGCTTCCCTTGCATTATCTATGCATTTTATCCATTGAATTTATTGTAACATTTCAGTTTATAATAAACCTGTCCTGACTGATAAATGTGACCTTTCTTGGGAGAAAAGGATTCTATACTGTTGCGTCCACCTCGACCAGCAAGGAAGACACAACACCGAGCTCTTCTTCTTGTAGTTTATTCAGGCCTTTGAACAATATTCTGACTTCTGAAGGATCCTCCGGGCAAAGCCTCTCCCGGCCTTATATAGGCTCTGGGCAGCCAACCCCAGGTCACCACGTGGGCATTGCCCAATAGGCTCAAGCGTGCGTAAGCAAGCCACACGTTCCGCTACAGCCTCATCTGGAGCTGTTTACCATGGGGAGCACTTGCCGTCCCGTCGGGATGGCGGAAGGCGGTAACCAGCGCCACCTTTAAGGCGTGGCTACACGCAGCTCCCTACACTATACTGCAGACTAAACTGCCTTAGCACCTCCTTGGTCACCTAAGCACCCCACCTTGTGATCTAGGCAGAAACAGTGTGCTTGCTACGAGCTTGCTTTGAGGCAAGCTTCTTCCTTCCAGGACTAGAGTGGGGCCAGTCTTCTTCTTTTACATGGAAATGTCATTGAATTGTAGCTGCACCCTCCATGCTCACCCATTTGACTAAATAACAAAGCACCTGCTGTCACTGAACAAACACTTGTTTGCCAGGTACTGTTCTTAGGCTCTGGAGAGACAGCTGTGATCAAAACAGCCTTGAGGTTCTCATCCTCATGAATCGTATCAATGGCATCATAAAATAGCAACATTTAATGTCATGTAGTAATGTCATGTAGCTCTGTGCTGACAAACGAGCTCAAATGCCGAGAATGAACTAGATGGAGGGAAGTCAGCTTTGAGGCTCTCGTGTGCACATGGCAGGTCTTCATCCATGCTGGAATGAGAGAGTAGTAAAACTTAATATTGATGGGTGTTGGAGTACATGTCTATAGTCTGAACTTTCAGGAGGCTGAGACAGAAGAATTGAAAGTTCAAGTCCAGCTTGGGCTGCATAATGTGATCCTGTTTCATAAAAAAACAAAACAAAACAAAAAAACAAAAACACAAAAAAACGGAGAAAAAGGAATTGAACCTGTGAGTCATGAAATGGCTCAGTGGGCTAAGGCAATGCTGACAACCAGTTCCTGAGACCAGCATGGTAGAAGGGGACAGCGTTCTTCTGAAAGCTGTTCTCTGACTTCCGCATGCAGACTGTCTTAGTTAGGGTTTCTATTGCTATGATAAAATGCTGGCTAAAAGCCACTTGGAGAAGAAAGGTTTATTTCATCTTACACTTCCATATAATATAATAGTCTATCATCCAGAGAAGTCATGGCAGGAACTCAGGGTGGAAACCTGGAGGCAGGAACTCATGCAGAGACCATGGTGGAGTGATCCACAAGGCTTGCTCAGCCTGCTTTCTTGTAACACCCTGGAACCACCAGTCAAGGAACGGCACCACCCACAATGGGCTGGGCCCTCCCTCATCAATCACTATTAAGAAAATGCCCTATAGGCTTGCCTGATAATATAAAAAGGGAGATTATTGAATCTACTTTTAAAAATGAACTACTTGTTTTAAATAGGATAAGTAATGAAAATTTTTATTTGAATTTGTCAAATGATAATGGACTGGACATTGTTAGTATAACTCTTGACTGTATATATTGTATATACTTACTGTATATAGTATTTTGTTGTATTAGTTACAAGCTTTTTATTTTAGACAAAAAAGGGGAAATGTGGTGATACTGTGTCCCCCAATATATTGTACACTCTAATAAACTTATTTGGGGTCAGAGAACAGAACAGCCACTAGATTAGACATGGAGGCCAGAAAATGGTGGCACACACACCTTTAATCCTAGCATTCGGGAGGCAGGGATCCATCTGGATCTTTGTGAGTTCAAAGTCACACTGGAAACAGCCAGGCATGGTGACACTCGCCTTTAATCCCAGGAAGTGATAGCAGGAAGCAGAAAGGTATATAAGGCATGAGGACCAGGAACTAGAGCCTTTTTTAAGCTTTTAGCTTTTAGCAGCAGTACAGCTGAGATCCATTCAGATATGAGGACACTGAGGCTTCCAGTCTGAGGAAACAAGATCAGCTGAGAATTTGGCGAGGTGAGGTTATCTATGGCTGGTTCTGTCTCTCTGATCTTTCAGAATTTACCCCAATACCTGGCTCCGAGTTTGTTTTTATTAACAAGACCATTTAAGATTCGTGTTACACTTGCCTACAGGCAATTTTATGAAGGCATTTTCTCAAGTATGGTTTCCTTTTCTCAGATAACTCAAGTTTGTGTCAAGGTAACAAAAAAATTAGCCTCACATATATGGTAACGCCTCCCCGCTATAAATAAATGTAATAAAATAACAACAGAAATTGAGTCTACTGTCCTAAATGAGAATCAGCTATTATAATTCCACCCTGAAGGGTAAACACTTACAACTCACGCTTGGAAAGAAAGCCATTCTCCAGTCCTTCGCCAAGTCCAACCTCCTAGATGTTACGACTTGATTCAAGAACTTGCTTGCTCACTGCATTCAGAAGGAATGGTGGTTTTGAAGGATAAGTTTGCATACATCTTTTAATTAGGGAATTTGTTAATATTTCCCTTTGGGGACTGCTGAATAAAGACTGACCTTGCTCTGGGGTGATAAAGAGAAAAAGACATTGCTGAGTAAAGCAGGCATGTGATCAATGGTGATGATTGGGAAGCCAGCCAAAATGTGCCTCAGCCAGGGCTTATTCTTACTTCAAGTCCTCCTGTGTCCTAGCCTGTCATCAGAAGGGTGGCTTTGAAGCCACTATTGGCTGCTTTGTTTGGCTTCAGAGAGCAACCACTAATTAGGACTTTATGTATCTGAAGAATGTAACTCGTTCCAAACCTCTGCCAGCTCCTAAAACAAAGAACTTTGAAAGGAAGGATTGGGGTTTGCTTCTTGGCACTGGAGTGGGACCCCCCCTTCCAATGTGACTGCCAGGCAGAGTCCTCCCAGCCCCCACCACAGCCTTCTCTATGGTGGGCTAGGCCAGCATCAGCCCAGTATGGTACTGCTTGTATTACTTTACCTGGTCCTGTGTCTCAAGCTAGCTTGGGATCCTGTAAGAAAGGGCCTTCCTACCTGAGTGTGCTGATATGTGCTTGTCTAGGCAGGACAATCAGGAGTTCAAGGTCATCCTCAGCTATGTAGTAAGTTCAAAGTCAGTATATGGGCCACATGAAGAGTCTGTCTCAAAAAAGGGGACAGTTTATTTGTCTGTCCTTTGACTCACATCGTGACACAGGACCAGCTTGCTGAGCTGAATTTGGTAGCAGCATCGTCTGAGTTTACTGGCTCTTGGGGGAAGATGTCTTCATCAGTTGCAAACATGCTGTCTTCTTTAATCCAAAGAAACATTTATTTCTGTGGGGGTGGGGATGTGACTCGGTAGAGTGTTTGCCTAGCATGCGGAAAGCCTTAGGTTTGATCTCCAGCACCAAATAATGTAATGACATAAGCTTGTAATTCTAGCACCCTGGAGGAGAGGTGGACGCAGAGGATCAGAAGTTCAAGATCATTCTTGGCTACATTTGTGTTCAAGGTGTGTCTGGGATCAATGAGATTCCTATCTCAAAAACCAAACCAAACCAAACCAAACCAAACCAAACCAGACACTGCTTTGTGCTGACAATCAATCCAGGCAGTAGAGAGTCAAGGAAACCGGGCACCAGTTCCTGCTTCCCAGACTGCTCTGTGGTATGACAGGAGGGTGGCTTGCTCAGTCTTGTGTTCCAGGTGCCAGCGGGTGCAGGGCTTCTATTTGAAAAGACATCTGTGCCATTTCCCTGGGCTGGGCTGTGCCTTGGCAGAGCCCAGAGTGTCTCATTTGCAAAGGCCTTTGTCTTGACTTTCACACGTCACAAAGAGTCTAGCGGGCTCTCCCTCTTCAGTCTGCTCTTTGAGTGTGTGTTAGTGAAGGTGAAGGTTTCTCCCCACACCTCTTTCCTGCTGTTGCTTGGTGGCTCACATTCTTTCCAGGAGAAGGAAATCGAGGACCTCCACCACCTCTTGGAGGAGAGACTTTCTGTTTTTCTTCCTCCTTGCTAAAGAATGATCCCAAATCTAGATGACACTGTTGTGTTTGCTGTGGAAAGAGAAGCTGAAAGCAACTTCCACTGACATTTTAGGTCAGCAAAGGCCAGACTGATCATTAGTAGCTCCAGATATACAGCAAGAGAAAGACAAAACTAAATAAAAAGCAGTGAGTGCATGCCTACATCTGTGGTCCTGGCCCCTCAGAGACTAAGATGAGGGGACCAGTTGAGCCAGGACTTTGACATTATTATTTTTTGCTTCACATTTATTTATTTATGTGTGGGGTGGGGGTGGCACACCTGCCATGACATGGCCCTGTGTGGAGGTCAGACGATAACCTGTCAGGGTCAGTTCTTTTCTTTCCCTGTGTGCGTTCTTACAGATTACACTCAAGCTTGGTGGCAAGAGCTCTTACCCACTGAATCATCTTTCCAGCCCCAAGAGCCTGAAATTTAAGGAAAAACAAAAGTGCATACTCTAACGAGAATGGTATAGAAACTTCCATATTGGGGAAGTAACATTGTGCCAAGGATCTGTGCTTGGTCAGTGTCTCAGTTAGGGTTGATAAAACACGCAACCAAAAGCAGCTTGGGGGAGGAAGGCTTTGTTCACTTCCACATCACAGGCCACCGTCAAAGGAACCTACAGGCAGGAAGCGAAGCAGCGGCCACGGAAGATCTCTGCTTACCGACTTGCTCCTGTGGCTTGCTCAGCCTGCATTTTTATGCCACCTCACCAGTCCCTTTTCTTTCATTTTTTCCAGGCTGTAGGTGAGGATGACCGTGAATTCGATCTCCCAGCCACCACCTCCTGAGTTCTGGCATTCCAGGGCGGTCAGTGCCGCCAAGTCTGGTTTATTGGTTTGGTGTGTGTGTGTGTGTGTGTGTGTGTGTGTGTGTGTGTATGTATGTCCAGCAAAACTGAGTGAATGGTAGAGCCTTGTGTACCAAATACTTGTGCCAGGCGGTACATTGGAATAAGTGGACGAGCCTGCATTTGCATCCGCAGCCCGAGAGTGAGGATGTGACAGCCAGAGGGAGGTAGTCGACTTCAGTTCTCATTCAAGATGCAGGAGCTCATTGGAACCGGGTGGACTGGGAAGAATAGTACAGCCAGTGTGTCCTGTCTGACTGCCCCTTTCTTGTCTCTTTCACTTCATGAAGCCTTTAAGAGCCTTGAAATGCAGGAAGGCATCCGGAATTGGACAATGAGGTTCAAGACAAAGCCAGATTCAGTGGTGCTGGCCCTCACCATGGAAGGAACGTGGGCAGAATCCACCATCAATTAATCAGGCCAGCATCCACTCTGCCCCAGGTCTGAGCAAAGCTGGGAATGAGTAACAAGCAACCCCAGCCGCTCTCTTTGTTCCGACTGAGTGAACCAGTAACCCCAGACTGATACCCAGCCTCTGTCTCCTGGCACACGGAAGTCCAGGAAGAAAAAGTAGGTGAGGCATGAACTTTCACATTTAGCCTCACCGAAATTAAACAGGAAGCAGGAGCATGCAGGGATGGCCTGGGCTAGGTGCTTGGCACATGTGGCCTGAGTTCTCGGCAAGGTCACCACAGTTTTAATTTCCCAGGGGATAATGTACTTTCTTCTCCTTTGTCATCCAGACACATTAAAAATTAACAAGTGGAATTTGAACTTGGAGGGTAAAAAATGACTGGGGAACAAGGTTCCAGAAGCCTCCTTGTGTCTTTGTCTACTGGTTCACGTAGAAGGGGAAGAAGACAGAAAAGCAAGGGTCAGGCAGGGCCTCTTGCTTTCTTCTGCGTATTTCCGTCTTCATGGCTATTTTAAGTTCTTACATATGTCAAGAGATGTATTAGAAGTTGGGTGTGGTTGTGTGCTGGGTCCTGTACGCCCAGCACTTGGGAGGCTGAGGCAGGAGGATGGAGAGTTCAAGAGGCAGTTTGGACTGTACAGAGTTTTGCAGCTCAGTCTGGCCTTAGCAAGAGCACGGAGAAAAGGAGAAGGAGACAGACAGACGGATAGACGGACAGACAGACAGACAGATGGACAGAGAGTAACGATTTTGAGAAGCGACAGAAACTGCTGGACACTTCTCTTGGAGAGAGATTTGGTATCTAGGGAAACCATTAAGAAGACTCACCTGTACCGTGAACCATGGCCAAAAGTAACTTGGGAGGAAAGGGTTTATTTTTTATGTCGTCTTACAGCTATCGTCCATCTTCCCAGGAATTCAGGGCAGGAACCCCAGGCAGGAGCTGATGCAGAGGCCATGGAGGGCTGCTGCTTACTGGCTCCCTCCTCATGGCTTGCTCAGCGTGCTTTCTTATAGAACCCAGGACTTCCAGGCCAGGGATGGCACCACCCACAGAGCTGGGCCCTCCCATCAATTATCAACCAAGAAAAAGCACCACAGGCTTGTCCATCGACTGACCCAGTGAGGGCATTGTCTCAACCACCACCGCCCGGCTGAAGTTACCGCTTCTGAAATGACTCTAGTTTGGTTCAAGTTGACGTGAAACTAGCCAGCACAGCACCTCACTAGCTAGTGTTAATTTGGGTTGAGCTTGGCCCAATAAAACAGCCCTGGTGGATCACCTCACTCCTTTCACTTTCACTCAGGAAAAGGAGACATCTCCTTACAGGATAGTGGGATGCCACCCCCTCCGACCCACACTCCTTTTGTCTTAGTTTAAGGTGTCTGGTCAAAGGGCTTGTTTATACGTGAAAACGTGAAGGTTTGACTGAAAAGCTGATTCATATGTGGGCTACTGAACTTTCTAAGGGCTGTAAGAACTAAGAATTTCTTTAGCCCTTACAATCAGTGAAACAACCTTTTAAAATACATCTTTTTGAGATAGGATCTCACTGTGTAGCTCTGACTGTCCTGGAACTCACAGAGATCCACCTGCCTCTGCCTCCCGAGTGCTGGGATTAAAGGCGTGCGCCACCACACCTGGCTGTGGGATCACCATCTGAGGAGACTTGTTCATACTCTACAGATGGAGCAGCGTGGCCGGGACCCCTGGGGCTCAGTGTCCCTACCATCCAGCACTGGCACCTTCCATTCCTCCATTGTTCTCAGCATTCTCTTACGGTATTTTCAATAACTTTTACGGCCATAAAAAGATTAATATGTCAACATTTAAAACTTCTGGGCCACTCCAATTCTTATTCCTTCCCTAGTTTATTTTTGACCTCGTGACACTTAACAACCTAAAAAACTAATGAATATCACGAAGCTGGGCCTTTTGATTTTTCTACGGTATCTTATTTGGTAGACAGCAGGTGCCTAATAAGCACTTGAATGAATGGCCAATGGCAGACACTGTAGCTCAAGCCCACTCCATACCTTCAGGACTATTCCCAGCTGCTAACTATTGGATGACTGACTTTTGGCTGGGCAGAGGGTCAGGGGATATAACTGGCATCGTCACTGAAGGATGCTCTGTGCTTGCAGAGAACCCGATAACCTGGTGCCTGATTTAATGGTCTGCTGTTGTTTTGAAATTCTTCATGCATTTTTCTTTTTCTTGAACTTCTGGTTCTCCTGACCCCACTGAGTTCTGGGATTAGTGGCATGAGCCACCACATCCAGTGTGTGTGGCACTGGGAATCATAGTCAGGGCCTTTTGTATGCTGGGCAAGCGGTCCACCAAGTGAGCTGTTCACGATGCCACAGGAACAGTCTTTGTTGTTGTTTTTTCAGTGAGCCCACAATGTGGGGAGTTCAGTGAGACTCGCAGCAGGTACACAAAGCGTTTTATGTCTGCTGAAGGAGGGCTCTAACAGCCTGAGAGCAGGGCTCTGTGTTCAAGTGAGAGCTTGCTCAGAACACAGAAAGAAGGATGTGAGTAGGAATGACCAAGGAACATGTCCTGTCCTCTCCTAAACAATTTTTAAGGTCTGGAGAGACGGCTCAGAGGTTAAGAGCAGTGGCTGCTCTTCTAGAGGACCCTGGCTCAATTCTTAGTATCCACATGGCAGTTTACAACTGTCTGTAACTCCAACACCCTCACACAGACATGCATGCAGGCAAAACACCAATGCATGTAAAAGAAATAATAAAAAGGAATCATTAAAAAATTTTTAAAATTTTTTAAATTTTATTTTGTAATTTTATGTGTATGGGTGTTGTTCTGCTTACCGCATGCATGCCTGGCACCCTCAAATGCCAGAAGAGGCGTGAGAGTTCCTGGACTGGCGCTACAGAAGGTTGTGAGCCACCGTGTGGATGCTGGGGATCAAACAGGGTCCTCTGCAAGAGGACAAGTGCTCTTAACCACCGGACCATCTCTCCAGCCCCTTCCATTCTTTTTAAAGCTCTGTCTGTCCTCTCTTGCTGCTGCTCTCCCCTCTGGCATGCAAGCACTTGCATTAGGAATGAAGCGTCCAGGGAAGCGGCTTGCGGGCAACTGTCACGCCTTGTCAGTAAGCTGGGGACAGAGTTCTGACACTGACTTGTTCTAAGAAGATGTGAAATAAATCAGTCATGGTGGCACACACCTGACATTTGATTACATACTTCTTGTGGGTTACACGAGACCCTATCTCAAAATGAAGAGAAATCGTGGAGTACAGTGAGTCGAGTTAGCTTCAGGTAGCATTCCATGGTTCTGTGCAGAGCGAGACTGCCATGCTGCCGTTTACAGCAACCCTTCTGTTTGCATCAAAGCTGGCCTTATGCAGTGTAAAATTGAAGTTCTAGCTCATTGTATTCAACTTTGCTTTTCCTCTGTTGAGAACAATTTATTAAATACTAAATATTAAATACACTCAGGAGACTGGAGCAGAACAGCAGAAAACTCCACATCAGACCAGGCGAAGTCAAGGCCTTTGCTATATTGTCAGACCCTGTCTCAAAACAAAACAAAACAGACACCCTTGTGCATATTAGGATGATACTTTATTGCTAGTACACAGTTCTCAGCCTTTTTTTCTCTTATTAAGAATTTTTCTATTCATTTTACATACCAACCACAGATCCCCCTCTCCTCCCTCCTCCTGCCCCCCAGCCTTCCCTCCCAACCCACCCCCCATTCCCACCTCCTCCAAGGCAAGGGGAGTCAGCAGAGCCTGGTACGTTCAGTTGAGGCAGGTCCAAGCCCCTCCCCATGCACCAAGGCTGTGTAAGGTGTCCCACCATAGGCACTGGGCTCCAAAAAGCCCGCTCATGCACCAGAGACGAACCCTGATTCCACTGCCAGGGGGGCCCTTAAACAGGTCGAGCTACACAACTGTCTCACCTATGCAGAAGGCCTAGTCTAGTCCCACGGAGGCTCCACAGCTAATGGTCCACAGTTCATGAGTTTCCACTAGTTTGGTTTAGTTGTCTCTGCAGGTTTCCCCATCATGATCTTGATGCCCCTTGCTCATAGAATCCCTCTTCTCTCTATTTAACTGGACTCCTGGATCTTGGCCTGGTGTTTGGCTATGGATCTCTGCATCTGCTTCCATCAGTTACTGGAGAAAGGCTCTATGATGCCAGTTAGAGTATTCACTAATCTGATTACTGGGGTAAACCAGTTCAGGTACCCTCTCAACTATTGCTAGTAGACTAAGCTGGGGTCATCCTTGGGGATTCCTGGGAACTTTCCTAGCACCCTATTTCTTCCTATCCCCATGATGTCTCTCTCTAGTCCTCAGCCTTCAATGGCTCTTTTTTTTGTCCTACTCTTTGAATAAGAGCCCCACCACTGGGCCCTGGGAATGTAGCTGGCCCTAGATCTCATGGCTATGGTTTGAATAATTCAATTTAGTCTGTGAAGCCCTGGGGCTGTATTTCTAAAATTAAGTCTTAAATATATGAGGCCTAACTTGCTAAGAAGGTCAGTAGTTTGGAACCTGGCACATACTTTCTTATGGGAGCACTATTTTGGATAGTGGTCAGGTTTCCAAACTGACCCACAGAAACTTACTTTAATATAGCTGATTCTTTGGAATATTTGACCATGTGCACTATTCCCAAATGCCCAGCCGTGGGCCTGTATCTACTAGCTGGGCAGGGTCATGGTGAGCTGGGGTATTGGAATTGATGAACAACGATGCAGTTAGGGCTGAGTGCGTCTACTTTAGTTCTTGCTCTGGTACCTGGTCATTAGGGGAGCCACTGGGAACCCTATCCAGGACATTTTCTTATTTGAAAAGCAAAAGTTGTTTTTGTTATTGTTTTTGTTTTTGAGATAGAGTTTGCTGTGTAGCCCTGGCTGGTATGTTCTCATTCTATAGCCCAGGTTGGCCTCCAACTCTAGTAGATTCTCAACATTTCTCAAAATAAAATATACATGTGGCCACAGATATATGAAAAGAAGGGTTCAGTGTCACAAACACTCAGGGAAAGACAACCACCATGACATCTCACTGGGTTCAAATGTCTATTGTCTGGTGGACGTGGTGGCACCTGCCTGTGACCCTAGTACTTTGCAGGTAGAAGCAGGAAGATCAGGGGTTACACTCAGCTACATACTAAGTCTGGGGCTAGCTGAGGCTACATGAGTGCCTCCCCCCAACAACAACCCCCCTCCAAAAAACAACCCCGACAACAGAAGGTGGAGAAGAGCTGGAATCCTGTCTCTTTCTTCTTAGCATGCTGCTCTGTGACCTCTCTAAAGTCCCACCTAATCCTTAGTCCCTGCTTAGGGACAGAGACAGCCGAACTACTGGAGGGAGAGGTCCCCCATCCACCACGTGGTTCAGTCACATCCCTGCTTTCCCTCGCAGAGCCTTCCAGGAGTCAGTCACGGCTGGAGGTGTGAGACGCCAGGGAGGGGACTTGTTTTTAATTTGGAGTTGCAGATCTCACCAGATCTGTCACTGTTGTGTCCTCTCTTACCCTGACTTGGCATGTTTCATGTCGCTGGCACTGTATCACCTCAGCATCCGCCAGTCTGTCCACATGCACCACCCTCAGACTTAGTTGAGAATTGTGGGTGGGGACTTCCAGACACTTCCCCTTGGCAGAGGGCCTCTGCTGTGGGAGGGGGAAGTGGTCACCCGAGACAACTCAGCCCCCTCCTGTGACAGGCTGCCATCTGCCACCAGACTGCTGTAGGGGACAGGACGCAAGCCATCACCCGCTGGGGAAAAGCGGGGGTGCAGCCACCCTGCTGTACTCCTATTTCGGTGTCACTGGTCACAGCAAGTGCCTGTGCCGTTGCATGGGTGAGCTTTGGCCTGTCCCAGAGGCGGTGCTCTTTCCTTTTGGTTTAGTAGGTCTCTGGGGTGTGGTCTTAAATATATCCACGAACCCTGAGGAAACATACATGTCACTTTGTCTGCTTTTCTTCCGTTATAGGAGAGGGACACCAAGTCGGAGTTAAGTTCTTAGAGCCTAGTGTGACAGTGCATACCTATAATCCTAGCACTTGAGAGGTACAGGCAGGAAGATCCAAGAGTTTGAGGCTACCCTGGGCTGTATAACAAGAGTCAAACAAACTAGCCGCCAACCCAAGGGCTGGGGACAAAGCTCAGTGGAAGAGTACTTGCCTAGCATGTTCAAAGCCCTAGATTCTATCCCCAGCACTGTCAAGAAAAAGATCAAAAAAAAAAAAAATCATTTCAGCACATTTCCTTAGAATCACTCAGTTCAAGCGTGAAAGGGTACTCAACATCACTGGCTGAAAAGTTCCCTAGGGAACAGTTTGAAGTCTCCACAAAAGCTCTCTGTAACTGCTGGGAATGTAGACATTAATAGGCAAGTGATGCTGTGTGTGAACAGAGCTCCACTTAGGACCAGCAAGGTTCCTGAGTCCAGCACCCTGTAGGACCTCAGCCCTCTTCTGGGCATCTTCTTGTCACCCTGACTGATGTAGGGAGCAGAGAAAGCCATGAGTGAGTGAAGTGCTGAGTGAATGTGTGTTTTGACATGGGCACGGCCATGTCAAGAAAGCCCAAGTCCTTGGACCCATGGATAATTGGCAAAGCCATTACTCGTATGGCCCAGGCTCAAGAGAAACGACAAAGCTTTTCTTAGGCTCCGAGTATGAGTGCTTATGGATGACTGGTCCAGGGCTGCAAAGCCTAGAAACTGTGGTGGCTTCCTTCTCCTGGATGTTTACAGCTTGAGATGCTGGCCACAGAGACCTCCCAAGGGAGACTAGTTAACCTTTGCCCAGGTGCTGTATCTAATAAACACATTGAGGTTACAGGTTGCAGACCTGGAGCTTCATTGTGTGAGTGTTTGTGTGTGTGTGTCCTTTGAGAACCCACCTGATCCCAGCTTCACTGTGTGTGTGTTTGTGTGTGTGTGTCCTTTGAGAACCCACCTGATCCCAGCTTCACTGTGTGTTTGTGTGTGTCCTTTGAGAACCCACCTAATCCCAGCTTCACTGTGTGTTTGTGTGTGTGTGTCCTTTGAGAACCCACCTGATCCCAGCTTCACTGTGTGTGTATTTGTGTGTGTGTGTGTGTCCTTTGAGAGTCTCACCTGATCCTGGCTTCCCTGTGTGTGTGTGTGTGTGTGTGTGTGTGTGTGTCCCTTCTTCATTACCTTGTCGTTCCTAGCCAGGGTGATGGGACCTAAGCCATGCAGGTTGGGTGGGAATGGATTAAAAGACCCATAGGAAGATGATGCAATGTTCTTCTAGGTGTGACTATGAGGGTGTTTCCAGGTAACAATTGGCATGCGGGTGAGTGAACTAAGAGGGTAGAAGACTCCATGTGAGACTGTAACAGTGCCATATGACCTTATGAATTTGTCCAGATGTGTAGAATATGGAACACCTTGAACAAAGTCTCATGTTGTTGTACCCATTTCTTGAAACCCCCAGAGACCACCAAGGAGCCGGTTTCTGATGCAAGCACATAAGGGTCCTTATATTCAGGTTCAACCTGGGCTACCACATGGCAGTTGGAAGGAAATGTGGCGGCGGCCATGAACCCAGGTGTAGAGAGTTTTTATAGGGAAAAACCACAAGTTGGGAATTACATGCTTGGGATTGGGTAGAAGGGATATGGGGCAAGGTACTTTTTTGAAACTATTTGTCTAGACTTTGGGCTTGAAGCCACATTTGAAACTATTGGGTTAGACTTTTGGCAGGGAACCACAACCCGCTGAACAGGATTATCTGGACTGCTCAGCAGGATTATCTAGATATCTTCAAGGGCCATAAACCGCAGACAGAATGTCTTCAGGAGCATACTGCCCTGTATCTGTTCAAGTTGTCATGGTACATTCCTGAGGTCCTTCCTGGAACTGAGTACAGCAGGTGGTCTGAGATGGTGGCCCTTCCCTAAGATGGAGCCTGTAAAGTCAAGTCTAGGCCTTCACAACGTAAATGGAGGACAATGAGAGACATTGATGTGTTGGTATGAGTTCATCAACGGCAACAAATATATCAGCCTGATGAGAATGCTGATGTTGGGGGGCTATGCAAGGGGGAGGCAAGGGACATATGGGAAATCTCAGTGCCTCAGTATCAACATAGACTTGCTTTAAAATTGTAGTCTTGGGCTGGGGAGTTGATTCAGCAGTTAAGAGCACTGGCTACTCTTCTAGAAGACCTGGTTTGATTCCCAGCACCCACGTGGTGGCTCACAACTCTCTGTAACTCCAGTTCCAGAGGAACTGATGTCCTCTTCTGACCTCAGTGAGCACCAGGCATGCTTGTGGTGTCCAGACATGTATAAA
This sequence comes from Peromyscus aztecus, assembly GCA_902168405.1. Classification (NCBI taxonomy): domain Eukaryota; kingdom Metazoa; phylum Chordata; class Mammalia; order Rodentia; family Cricetidae; genus Peromyscus; species Peromyscus aztecus. Next base: position 23,703 of record CABHPQ010142068.1, on the reverse strand, counting down.
TGTAAAACACCTACACATATAAAATAATAATTAAGAACTAAATAAAAATAACTAATTTTGATTCTTATTGTCTGTAATCTTTAAAAAGGAACTTGTAATTTAAAGTTTCTGTTTTGGAAGGAACAGGGTTGCACTCTGTAGCTCAGATTGGTTTAGAACTCATTATGTAGCCCAGGCAGGCCTTTAACTCACAGTAATTCTCCTGCCTCAGCCTCCCAAGTGCTGGAATTGCAAGTATGAGACCCCTGTTCCTGGCAGGATATTGTGGGAGGCATAGAAGTCCTTGTGTTTGCAGATAAGCATAGGGGAACCAGGAATGTTCCTTCAAAGGAAGGGATGTATACCGGTTAACTGCCCATAAGGCCGGGTGTAGACGTGACTTTTAATAGCTTAGTGACCTTCTGTGCTGTGTGGCCAAGACCACACTGGATCCTCCCCAGGCCCTTATTATGAGCTTGTCAATCTATAGGAACTATCTTTATACAAGGTGTCACAGGCAGTCAAGCTATAGAACCCATCTTTATGGGAAATGTCATACATACTTACAAAGAGTTCCAGTGTAGTCCTGTCTTAAGCTTTATCTGCCACATGGGATTGAGTTAATTATCACCAGCAATATTTTCATCAAAACCAAACTTCCTTCTTGCTTCTGGCAGATCATTACTCTGCTGGCTGTGGTGGTCACAGAGACACCCCCTTCAAACACACAACATACGTGATTTAAACAAGACCAGGCCAGGTTCTGGGGGAATGTGGTGATATTATGGTCCATGGGTGTTTTGTACCCCAGAAGGGAAATGCAGTTATAGACAATTGTGAGTTGTCAGGTGGGTGTTGGGAATTGAACTCAGAACCTCTGGAAGAGCTGCCAGTGCTCTTAACCTCTAAGCCATCTCTCCAGCCCCATCAGTACAGTATTTTTAAATTTTATTGTTCTTGGCCTGGAGAGAAGGCTAAGTGATTAACCTTGTGGCACACAGCACAAGGACTGGGGTTTCCATCCCTAGAATTCACATAAATGCCAGGTAAGTGTGGGGACCTTGGAAGGCAGAGATGGGATCCCTAGAGAAAGTTGTCTAGCAAGACTAGCCTTATGAATGAGCTCTAGGTTTGACTGGGAGACCCTGCCTCAATGAATAAGGTGAAAAAGCCTCCACATGTATGTGTACACAGGTACACATCCACCCACATACAAATGTGCATACACACACATACACCATACATACATGAAAAAATGGGGAAATTTGATCTCTCCTTACAGTGTGAATTCCCTAGAAGAAAAAAAAAGTGCTGTAAATCTTGTTGCGGACCCCACAGTAACGAGCTGACAAGCTGTGGCAGCCTTTGGGGACAGAGAGAAACATAGATTCCTCTGCTGACTGATGAAGTTTTCTTTTTCAGACATCAACTGGGCTCCATGTTGGGCTGATGGAACATCTTTAGGAGTACCTTCCCAGCATGTCCTTCATCACTGGGGTGAAGGAAACCCTGGCTTTTCTTATTCACAATTTTAGTATGTTTTCTAATGATTTCAAGAAAGTTAGTATCCTCAGCACTGAGGAGACTTTGGAAGAGAGAGACAGTATTCAGTATCCATGCCTGGTGCCCTGTGTGAAGCACATGTCACTACGGAATGTTGAAAGTCCCTCTGGTCCCACTCAATACCAAAGGGCGTCTTTCTGTAGAAGTGAGACTTCCTTCGGGTCCTCATGGCGTCACATGTCTGTGATTCTAGTACACAGGAGGTTGAGGATGGAGGATCATGAGTTCAAGTCTAGTTTGAGTTACACAGCAAGACCCTGTCTCAAAAAAAAAAAAAAAAAAAAGGGATCTTGTAGTTTTGAAGAAATTTCAACACATTGTCTGCTTTCATTTCAGCAAAAGCCTGGCTTCCACGGCTTGCATCTGACTTGAGTTTCTACACCCTGGTACTCAGAGCCACAAGTCTTCAGCTTGACTCCACTTCTCACACAGAATTTCTTGTTTGTTGCAGCCTGAGAACAGTTTGTATCTGTTTGCTGTGGTGGCTTACGGTCTGAGGAGTCCTGGGTTTAAGCGGTGAAGGAGGTAATTATGTTTTATGTAAACAAGCATATTTTTATTTTTAGCAGTACGGGTGGAGTATAGACAGAGAGGGGGAAGTGCCCATGGCTGAAGAGATTTATGACAAAGAACAGGAAGTGTACCTCATTTCCCCTTTGCAGTGGTCACTATTAATTTCTCTAGAAGTCGCTTTTGGTTGTGAGCCTTTAATGGCTGGGCCACCTCTCTCACCCTCCAGAAGTCTCTTTTAATGGCATGTATTTGAAACATTTTGCTATCTATAAAAATGACATTATAAAAATAAGGGGAAGAAAAACCGCCAGCGTTTCCATCACCTATCTCACTAGTGTCACTATTATAAAGTGTTTTGTTTTGGTTTTTGCTTTTGTTTTTGTGTTTCCCACTCTCTGCATAGAAAGGCAAAGACTGAATACATGGAAACCTGAAGCTACAGAGTAACGACTCTTGTGGATGTGACTTCCTGTGCAGAGGTATCTGTGACAGAGCTGATAATCAGGCATAGGAGATTAACAACAGTGACAAGGTACAACTGAACAATTATAAGTCTACTGAATGTAATGAAAGTCATGTGACCATGGTCTTTCCCAAAATATTTTACTGTATTAGACTCACTCTTCTTTTTTGGACCACGAGCAACTGAAAGCCTGAAATATGAGACTAGAAATAAAGGGGATTAAATTATTACAACATAAGCATTTTCCTAAAACAAGCCACACAGCACAAACCGTCACACGAGAGGAGAGACAGCAAAACCACATACAAGTCCTGAATCCCAATCTCACATAAAGGCGTGATGAAGAATGTGAGACAATGTTTTGACAAGCTAGCCACATACTTTAAAGAAAGTACCACTATCAGGTGAAATTCATTCTAGGAATGCAGAGGCAAAAAGTCTGTCCATGCACTCAACCTTACTTGAAAATCCACTGATTATTTTAATACCGAAAAGTTGTATGTGAAACCATGCCCATGAACTGGAAATCTCAGTCAATACTGTGCGATAGTCACATTGAAACATCCCTGATATTTCCGTATTCTAAACGTGCTAGTCAATACAGTGAACTAGATTGTTGTCGGTGCTGGGGAGATGGCTCAGAGGTTAGAGCACTTGCTGGTCAAGCACAAGGACCAGAGTTCAAATCCCTAGCCCCCACATGGAAGAACTGGGCACGGCTATGAGTGTGCCTGTAACCCCACCATATGTGGGGCAGAAACAGGTGGGCTGCAGGAGCTTGCTGCCTGCCAGCCTAGCTCCGTTCAGCAAGAGACCCTGTCTCAAGAGAATAGGGTGAAGAGTGACAGAGAGGGACACCCAGGGTCATCCCTCTGGTCTCTGTGTTCGTGCACACACACACACACACACACACACACATACACACACACGAGAGAGAGAGAGAGAGAGAGAGAGAGAGAGAGAGAGAGGGGGGAGGAGGGAGGGAGGAGAGGGAGAGAGAATTCCTTGCTTTTTTTTTTTTTAACAAAAGTTTGTTAAACAGGGTGAGACTGGAGAGAAATAGGCAAAATGGCTTCATTTGAGGATGACAAGAATGTCTACCAAGAGAATAATTTTAAAAACTTTTAGAAATACTAAAGTTTAACAAAGAACACAGATATGAAATAAATTTTTTAGAATAAAGAGTCTTTTACATATTAACAGTGTCAGTTAGAACATATGTTCTATCCCAATATTGTAAGTAAAACAGAATGTCTAAAAATATACATAACTGATAAAGAAAACAAACAGAACAGAGTGAAAGGAAGTCTTTGTGAGTCTGTCTTGAGTGGGTGGGGCTTGAGTGCATAGAAGGCAAGTCTTAGGGGATGGGAAGACCCAGTGTGGAAAAGAGGAACATTCTCAAGCCAATCTACAAATCTCAGAATATCCCAAATGAATTCTTGTAACCTTTTATTTCAACACTTCCTCACTTCACTGTTGACGCAGGCACACCTTTATGAGTGTCATTGCTAAGTAACTCAGGCTGGCCTTGAACTCACTACATAGCCAACTGACCTCAGACTTGTGATTCCCTACACTCAGTTTACAAGGCAAACTATAAAGCGCTCCAGAGGCAGAGGCAGGCAGATCTCTCTGAGTTTCAGGCCAACTTGGTCTACAAAGTGAGTTCCAGGTCAGTCAGAGTTACACAGAGAAACCCTTCCTCGGACAAAAAAAGAAAAGAAAAAAAAGTGCAGAAGATATGATAGTGAAAGGAAAATATAAAGAACTATTGTCAATTCAAATATATAATTAAAAAGATCTTTTACATTTTTTTTTGAATTTTAAGGTTGTGCCGATTAGCTATGCAGTTATGTACTCAGTGGTTTCCTTTTATGCTTATGTGGTCTTTCTCTATCCAGAAGCAATACAAAACTCATTTGTATTTTCGTTTACATTTTGGTTACATTTTTACAGTTATCAGGAGGGATTTGTAGCTATGAGGCGACACGCTATTTTAAATTCATATTGTTCCAGGTTTCCATACTCTCACAAATGTGAATAATCCGTCACTCACAGTTTTAGTTCAGGATGCATCCTTCATCATGTGTCATTGCATTTATAAGACACAGTCGTAGCTGCATGTGGTGGCGCATGCCTTTGACCCCAGCACTCTGAAGGCTATGAGTTCCAGTCCAGCCTGGTCTACATAGAAAGTTCATGTCTTTAAAAAAAGTTTTTTTTTTTTTTTTTTTAAAAAGATATAGCTGTGGGCCAGGCAGTGTGGCACATGCCTTTAATCCCAGCACTTGGGATGCAGAGGAAGGTAGGTCTCTGAGTTTGGAGCCAGCGTGGTCTACAAAGTGAGTTCTAGGACAGCCAGAGCTGTTACACAGAAAAATCCTGTCTCAAACAATCAAACCAAAAGAAAAACAGTTGTGGATCTTTCCTCCTTCCCTCTCTCCTTCCTTTCTTTTCTCCTTCCTTTCTTTTGTTCAGTTTTTGAGAGTTCATGTAGCCCAGGCTAGCCTCTGTGAACTCTACTGGCTATAAGGCAAAGGAGAGAGTTGAGCTTCAGATCTTCATGCCTCAGCCTCCTGAGTGCTGGGATTCCAGATGTCCACCACACTTTGTTTATGCAATTCTGGGGACTGAACCTATAGCTTCATGCATGCCAGACAAGCCATCTACCAGCTGAGCTACATTTTCAGGCTTCTATTAGAGTTTTAAGTGAAATTAACTAAGCCCTCAATGGGTTGGGGGGCAGTGATTCATTGGTTTCTCATTTGCAGGAGTTGGTGAGTCTCTTGGCTTCATCCTTTTGCATATTAATCTAACCAGGTGGAAGAGGCATGGGGCTGGAAAGTAGCCTCAGTAAGAAGGAAGTGGGTACTAGATTGCTAACAGGTACTCAGTCAGCCTGACTGGATAGGAAGTGGCCACAAGTTGTGGGAAAGACAGGGACACTCCCTTGGGAATTCATAAACTAGGACATTATAGGGCACAGCCTTATTTTGAAGTTCTGTTCCTGGCTTCACCTTCCCCAGGTGAAGTAAGGTATGTGGTGACACAGATCCTTTTGACTGGGTCAAGGGCACGTGTGGGAGAGCTGTTTTGATTGGTGCCCTTACGTTCTGCCTCCCTTCAACAGCAAGAAGGAGAGCTTTGAGCCTCTGAGATCCCAAAGAGGCCGTGAGGAGCAGAAGGAAGCTCAGAAGCCTCAGAAGAAGGCAGACCTAGCTTTGAGTTCTGACAGCAGGGTGATCCCGTCATACTTCATAATTTTACTGATCTTCATTTGAAATGTAGATAATGGTACTTAGCCTGATAGGGGGCTGTTTGTGGAAAATGAGAAAAGGACAGTGGAGCTGATTACACAGTAGTGCTTATCAAATGGTGACCACCGGAAGTAACAATAAAACTGTTCTGTGGTAGCTGGGATTCAGTGGGGATTCTAAAAAGTAAGAAATAGAGAGCTGTCACAATGCCGGGCACCTGTGACCTATTGTTATTGGTGCCAGTCAATACAATTGGTGTGGTTATTATCAAGGCTGTTACTACTGGTGTAATGCCGGACACCTGTGACCTATTATTATTGGTGCCAGCCTATTGTGGTTATTATCAAGGCTGTTACTATTGGTGTAGCATCCTGGCATCCCTCATGTTACCCCCAGGCACTTGGTACAAAGGCATCAGTCATGAGCTGTGCTCAGGTGTTTGGAGATGTATCTCACCTGCTTGCTTAGTGCTGGTCACTGGGCCTATGTGCTTGTGCTAAGAAGCTACAAGAGCTCAGCTTCCTCATGGGACCAGCCTTCTTGGCCTGAACTATGTGGAACCCCCTACAGAGTAAGCACAACTACAGTCTCTCTTCAACATACTAGGCTACCACTCTACCCCCAGTAATGATGGAAAAGAATCAGCACTCCCTTGGGGGACAGGCAGTTCTAGATTTTTGTTCCCATCCAGCTGTGCTGAACAGTGGATAACTAAACTAAGCAAATGAGGCTACTCTCAAGCCTTTTCTCAGAGAGAGAGAGAGAGAGAGAGAGAATGTGACAATGTAGACCAGAAGTCAAAGTCAGGTGTCTTCCTTATTTGATATTCATTCTTTTATTTAATTTTTTAGGCAGGCTCTCTCACTGAGCTTGAAGCTCCGCTAGACTGACATGTGAGCACTTCAAGGACCCTCCTGTCTTGGCTTCCCCTGTACTGGGATTACAGGTGCACCACCATGGGGATTGAGCTCATATTTGTGACAAGCACTTTACCAAGTGAGCTATGTGCCCAGCCCCTGGACATTCTTGAAATAAATGAATTGTTTGCTGGGATTATGTTTGCATTTGCTAAATCAGAGGTCAATGTCTTTCCATCCTTGAAGTCTGTAAGTATGACTTTGTAGCCTTGACCAGCTTCCAGTTCATTGGGAAAATCCCATTTGTCATGGTCTGAGTGTGAGCAATCCTGTAGGCTCATGTATTTGGTTACTTGGTGCCCAGCTATGGAGGGCCAGCTGCTCAAGGACAACTTGTTGGTGTTACAGAGGCTATTCGGTTTCCAGAGGAACAGCATTTGAGCTGTCTCAGAAGCTTACTGTGGTATCTGTAACCTTCCCCTGGGTCTCCAGGCAGGCCAGGTGGTGTAGAGGGAAAGCTGGGTCCCAGCCAGGGTAGAGAAGAAGGCAGGATTATCCCTCCCAGCTCAACCCACACCTGTACACAAGGCAACCCTTTATTCTGGTTCCCTTGAGGCATAAGGCTCCAGAGTGCCCCTGGGGCCCTCAGCACTATAAAAGGAGAGGACAGGTGGCAGCTTTGGTTTATACTTTCATAGATCCTGGGTAAGGCATCTGCTGTTTGCTCCAGGCAAGAACAGAGACCTCCCAACCTGAGGAACTCACCTAATGCCTCCATTGTCTTGCCAGCTGCTGAAGTCAAAGAAGGTCTCACTCTGGCTGTGGCCCCTGTCTCAGAGGGTCAGCTGGCCATAACCTGTCTGCATGGCAGGTGCTAGGCCTGGGAGTTGGTGTCCTCTCCACCCATAGGTTGAAATTCTCAGCCTCCCCAGTGAAGATGGAGTGAGGAAGGGGGCCTTTGGGAAGTCATTTTCTCATGGGAGCGAAGCCCTCATATGGGACTGGTATCCTTATAGTAAGACCCTAGGAACTCAACCCTCCACTGTGTGAGGATACAGCAAGAAGGTGAGCCAGAAAGCAGCCCCCGGCAGGCATGAAATCTGGTAGTGCCATATTCTTGGATTTCCAGGCTCTATAACAGTGAGCAATAAATTTCTACTATTTGTAAGTTGCTCAGCCCATAGTGTTTTGTTATAGCAGTCTGAACAAAGAGTGGACATATAGAGCAAACTCCCAGGCCTGCCTGGCACTATTCACGCTGACGGCCAATCAGCATTGTTGGCTCCTTGTGTCAATTCAGGTGTGTCTCGAGGTGAGGCTTCCCCTGTGAAATGCTGATTCCTGCTCAGGTGGCCAGAGTGTCATGATGGGCTGGAGCAAGATTTCCTGTGAAGGTTTATAACTGATGAGGAAAGAGAGAGAGAGAGAGAGAGAGAGCGAGTGAGCAAGCATGTACTTGAGTGAGCATGCATGAAGAGGCCAGAGGTCAACCTCAGGTGTCATTCCTCAGGGTTCCTTCACTTTTGTTTGTGTGTGTGTGTGTGTGTGTGTGTGTGTGTGTGTGTGTGTGTATGTTGTTTATATACTCTTTGTGTGAGGGTGCATGTGCAAATGTGTATGCATCTATGTATAGGCCAGAGGTCAACACCAGGTATCCCTCTTCATCACTTTCCACCTTACTTTTTCGAGATAGGGGCTCTCACTGAGTGTGAAGCTCCCTTACTCAGGCCGGCTGGCCAGCAAGTTCCAGGGATCCGCCTGTCTCCATGTCCCTGGTACTGGGGTTGTGGGTGAGTGCTACCATGCTGGCTTTACATGGGTGCTGGGACCCAAACCAAATCCTCATACTTACATGGTGACCCTTTGTTACACCGAGTCACCTCCCCAGCGCTTACCTTGTGTTTTTGGAAAGTGTCTCTCACCAGGACCTGGGACCTGGGGTTGATAGTTGTTAGGGCTTGGCTGGCTGGCTGGCCAGCAAGCTGCAGGGGACCACCCAGCACTGGCTTACACCCGTGCCCCACCTGGATTCTAGGGATCAAATGCAAGTCCTCATACTGTGTGGTAGGCACTTTATCAGCTGAGCCAGCTTCCTAGCCTAGGGGAAATGTTTGTTTGCAATCTGGACCGTCTTATTCATTTTCCTGGTCACTTTTATCTTGGTCTAGAAAGGTGCTTCTCAACCTTCCTAAAGCTGTGGCCCTTTAACATAGTTCCTCACGTGGTGGTGACCCTGACCATAAAATTATTATTGTTGCTATTTCATAACTGTGATTTTGCTACTGTTATGATCATAATGTAAATATCTGAGTTTTCCAATGGTCTCAGGCAACCCCCAAAAGGGTCATGACACCCAGGTTGAGAACCACTGGTCTGGAAGAATAGGCTGATTTCCAGTTGCCTGGAGCTACTGACCCAAGCAGTACAATAGGTGATCACCCTTGCTACACTCTCACAGCGCATGCACGCACACACACACACACACATGCATACATACACACATATGCACACACACACACACACACACACACCACACCTTAGAAAGGTGCAAGACCATTCATGTAAGACTTAAGAAGTATTCAAACTGGTCTTACAACTTCTGGTCTTGGCATATCAGCCACCTCCAGCCTAGATCTAAAGAAAGGCTTAAATAAAGATTGTTCAGAGTGGAGGCTTTCTTTAATGAAAGACAAATACAGGTCAATCCCAGGAGCTGAGAGTTTAATTGTTTCTCGGGAAAAATAGACATGCTCACAATTTGTTGGGACCAGGGCGGAAATGTTTCCTTGGAGTCAAAGGTGATACAACACCTAGGGCTCAGGCCAGGCTCGGGGGTCTTAAAGTATCCACCTGTTGTGGTTTGTCAACCTGGCGGCATCTGGAGTGAACCAGGATCTGGAGTGAACCAGAAGACAAGTTCTAGGGGGTTTTCTAGGTTGGTTAACTGAGGGGGTAAAACCCACTCTAAATGTGGGCAGTGCCACTGCGGGGCTTGAGTCCTAGCCTGCATGAAAAGGGGAAAATGAGCTGAATGTCGGCACCACCTCCCTGCTTCCTGACTGCAAGCATAGCGCGGCTCTTGCCTGTGCTTTCTGTTCTGGTGGAAGCTCCACCTCAGCCCCTGGCACCCCCATACCCAAAGAGTCTGGAATGTTCTGGTGGAAGCTCCACCTCCACCCCCCTCCCCCATCTCTCTCTCCTCAAACCCTGCCTCATCTCAGAAAGTCCTGCCAAACAGGGCTCCTCCCTCAGAGATGCTCAAGACCACTCCCACAGGGTATTTAAACTGCATCCCAGAAAACAGACACACGCTTTTTCGGTCTCTCTTTCCCTGTCTCCTCTCTGGGGGGCTGGAAATTCATCTGGGAGCATTTTACCCATTAAACATGGGCTTTTTCTCAATTTAGTCTCATTTGGTCTGATTTGGATTGCTGTGCCAGTGGAGAGGCTTATCGGGGTGCAGAAACATTTCCCTTTCCCTGCTATAACTGTAACCTCAAACTGTGAGCCCAAATCAACCCTTCCCTCCTGAAGTCCCCCAAGATTCCTGTTTACTGAGGAGAGGAGCCTCTAGTGAAAATAACCTTAGTGGTTTTCTGTCTCAGCAGAGCTGAGGAATGGTAGGAAGTGAGCTGAGGGTATCAGTCATGGTGCCTGGATCAGAACACGGAGCCCTGGCAATTCCCAGCAAGGAGCCCACAGCAAGCTCACTTGGAGGCCGGGAAGGAGCCTGCCGCAGGCTGTTGCTGACAGTCTCCCAAAGAAGGCTCCGTGCTAATCTGTGGAACCTGTGGCCTCTGTTAGCCAGGAAAGGGCCTTGTCAGGTGTGATTAGGATCCTAACAAGAAGAGGTCAGTCTGTACTTTTCAGGTGAGCCCAGTGTAAGGCCAAGCAGAAGACGGAGGAGGGGAGGAGGTCAGCTGACACAGGGGCCAGGGAGTGAGGAGAAGCCCAGGGGCCAGGAAGGGGATTCTCCCCTTAGCCTCCAGAAAGGCAGAACCCTGCTCACCCACTTGAGACTTCTGACAGTTTCAAAAGATCAACATTGAGTTGTCAGCTCTGAGTGTGAGGTGATTTGTTCTGGAAGCCATGAAAAAAATGAAAGTCTTCCAGGTCTCAGGCTCTCAGCAGCCACAACCCTGCAGAGAAAGACATTTCATGCCCAAACGTTGCAGGGAACACACGGAGACTAACAAATTAGTATGTGTGAGGCAGCTGGGGATGGGAAGTGGGTGGGGGTGCGTGCCCATGCATCCTTTCCTTTTTGTTTTTGAGAAAGCAGGTATTGGGGGTGATGTCAATCTTGGTGAGGCCTCTGCAGGTTTCTCTGTGTGCACAGCCAGGAAGTTCTTGAGTGAGTTAATCTTCCACAGCCCCCAGGGTCCTGGACTCTAGACTCTAGTGATTGTTCCAGGAATTTGGCCATAGTCTCAGCAATCATTGACATGTTAATCCACACAGTTCAGGACCAGGACCACATGCTGGGTTCTCTTTCCAGGGCTGTGCTCAGACCTTTTAGCCTGCAAACGCAGATGAGCCCCAGAGGTACAAACCCAGGGCATCCTGGAGTACTTTATGGCCATTTTGGTTTGTAGAGTGCCATACTGCCGAATTTGTTGTTGTTCTGTTCTGAGCCAGAACTCAGTGGATGTGAACCCCTGACTTAGTAGTTTGGCTGGATTCTCTGAGCCACACTTTCTTTGTAAAAGTGGGACACATAACCCAAACTGAAATTTATTTTGTATTTTATGGTTTTGGAAGAGGGCTGTTGGTTTTAAATACAGTGCTTTTACTCTTCAAGGAAAGGTCACGAGGCATGACAAAACCCAGTATCAGAGCTTTTATTGGGGGGTGCGTAGAGAGAGTGACCAGGCCTGTGGAAGAGACACATGAGGAGAAGGGAAGGAGGGGAGAGGAGGAGAGAGCAGAAGAGAGGGGAGGAGTCTGTGTATGGGTTTTTAAGGATTTCCCTGCATGCGCAGATTGCGTGACCATGTCACACGCATTATGTAATCACACAGCACCCAGATGATGTAAAGCATAAGACCCCTTGCTTAGCTACTGAGCTGCACATGTGCGGTCATGCAGCTGGAGGAGCAGCAGAATCCTAACATTGGCCTCACTATGTAGCCCTTCCTTGCTGTCCTAGAAGTTGATATGAAGGCTCTCACACCGACAGACCCGCATCTCTTTATGACTGCTGTGTGACTTGTTGTTCTTCTAAATCGTGTTAAACATTAGACCTGCTGCTGGAACTTGCTATTGAATGTGTTAAAGAGAAGCAATCAGAGCATGGTGCCTCGGGCTTATAATCCTGTGGTACTCAGGAGGCTGGGGCACCAGCATCATGTAAATTTGAGGCTAACCCAAGCCATGTAGTGATTACATGCCTGTCAGAGATACAAAGTGAGACCTTGTCTCAAAACCACCTTTAAAATAAAAAGTAAAACCACATAGAAAAGTGTTGTATAATATTATTTTAAGATGTATTACTTTTTTTTTTTTTTTGGTTTTTTCGAGACAGGGTTTCTCTGTGTAGCTTTGCGCCTTTCCTGGAACTCACAGAGATCCGCCTGCCTCTACCTCCCGAGTGCTGGGATTAAAGGTGTGCGCCACCACTGCCCGGCAAGATGTATACTTTTGTGTATGCTGTGGAACACTTGCTTAATGGTGCAATGATGTGTTGCATTCTTTTATGTTGTATTTGTTTAACTCTGTGAAGCTGTGTTACTTTACCTGTCTAAACACCTGATGGTCTGAAAAAGAGCTGAATGGCTAATAGTGAGGAAGGAGAAAGATAGGTGGGGCTGGCAGGCAGAGAGAATAAATAGGAGGAGAAATCTGGGAAGAAAAGAAGAAAGAGCAAGAGGGATCAAGGATGAGGACATCAGGGGCCAGCTACCCAGCCACCCAGCCACCCAGCCACCCAGCCACCCAGCCACTCAGTCACTCAGCCACCCAGCCACTCAGCCACCCAGCCACTCAGCCACTCAGCCACCCAGCCACTCAGCCACAGCCAGCCATGGAGTAAGAGTGAAAGTAAAATTACAGAAGTAAGAAAAGGAAAAAGCCCAGAGGCAAAATGTAGACTAGAAAAGCTGGCTAGAAATAAGCCAAGCTAAGGTTGGGCATTTATAATAATGAGTCTCCATGTGTGGTTTATTTGGGAGCTGGGTACCTGGCCCCCCATAAGAGCAAAAAACAACCAACAACAAAGATGCAGCAATTTTGACTCCTACACTTCAGCAAAGCTTGTTTTCTCTGACTACTGTGTATTTATTTTATGTATTTATTTTGTTTTGTTTCTGAGACAGGGTTTTTTTGGTAGCCCTAGCTACCCTGGAACTAGTATAGACAGGCTGGCCTGAACTCAGAGATCTGCCTTCCCAGTGCTCAGATTAAAGGCGTGCACTGCCACCACCGCCGCCACCTGGCTCTATTCTATAAACTTGATAGCATTATGCTCACAGTGCGCACCTGTAATCCCATCACTTGGAAGGCTGAGACCAGATGGTCATTTTAAATTCAAGGTCAGCTGGGGCTTTGTAGCCAGACCTTGCCTCAAAACAAAATAAAGAAGGCCCCAAAAGTTTAACAACTCAAGTGTGGAGGCTGAGACCTCCCCTCCTTCTCATGCCAGTTATAAGTTACAGGGTCCTAGGGCATTTACCAAGTGCTGCCACATTTGTGATTATTGTTAACATTCAGGCATTTACATTGGCCTGCTCTCAGGGACCTAGCAGGACATGTCATCAGCAGCAGCCAAGATGTGACAAGTAGCTACCACAGCCACCAAGTAGAGCACTCTCCTCATGTACATGCGCTATATCCCCTTATGAAAAGCAAGTCCTTCCCACCCTCCTCCTTCTGCTGTCCCTCAGAGGCCGCCTCTGCACCTCCCTGCAGTAAACCTCTCACAGGAGCTCTGCTGCATTGTGTGACTTTGTGGTGCTCCTTGGCTCCAACCCGCCAAGATCGCCTTCCGCAGCTCAACTATTACATTGGTGCTGTCGCCTTCTGAAGTAAACTATCACATTGGTGCCGAGACTCTGTCAGGCTCTCCTGGTGGCTCCTTCTGCCCACCAGCAGTCTGAGACACACTGGGACCCTGGACCCAGTCTACTTGGAACAGACTCACTTTCCAACTAACAATCGCTGAGCACTTCACCCAACACTGGCAACAACTGGTAAGCCCCCTTCTCCTGGTCAGCATAAATGCTTCCCTGGATCCATGGGAATGACCATTGAGTGTCTGGCACCCCTCTGGTATTCTTGGAGGTGGAGGAACTCCCAGTCACGGTCTTTAAGGCTTCGGATGACCCTTTTCCCGACACTCACCTCTGGTCATTTCCCATGAGTGAGGCTTTGTTTCTTGAGCACAGTCCTCTCCTCGCCTTCTGACTTCTCTCGAAGTCCTGGTACCAGGCGACTGTGTCTCTCTCGGGCTCAGAGCCCGTGGCCCCCGTTCTTGCATGACAACATAATGAGCAGCTTGTGTCCACTCAGTCCGATCCTCCCTGGACCCCTGGGCTGCCAGGACATCCAGGCTTTGGATCTCCTTCCTCTACCTCATTCATGGGAGCTGTGTCCTCCACCATACCTCCAAGCTCCCCTCTGGGATGCCTTCTGGAAAACTTCAGACCTCTACACCTAGCACCCACCTTAAGGGCTTAACTTATTTGCCTTTGCAGTCAAATCTGGTCCCAATACCCCTTAGATACCAATCCAAATGGCTGCTTACTGGTACCCTATATCCTGATATTTTATGGGACCTTGGCAACTTCTGCCAGCAATCGGGTAAATGGAAGGAGGTTCCCTATGTCCAAGCTTTCTCTTACCTTCCTTTCAAGACTTCCCTCTGTTCTTCCTGTTCTCTCGCTCAGCTCCTGCTAGCTATAAGGCCTGTTAAGGTGCATGTCCCCTTTTCATTAAGTGAACTCTCTCAAATAGGAAGAAAACTGGGGTCTCACATGTCTAACCCTGCTTCTTTCATTAAAGAGTTCCAGTGTTGGTTTCTGCAGCCAGAGCAGCAGCCTGCCTCTGCAGCCAGAGCAGTTACATCATCACCTGTCTCCAGGTCCCTTTCCATCGTCAGTTATGTGACGTGCACTCTTTAAAAGTGTCCCCAGGCAGAGCTCACTCTCTTGCCTCCTCTCTTCTCTCTTGCTTCTCTTCCTCTTGTCTGCCTGCCTCTCTCAGGTCCCCACTCTGATGCTGCCTTTTACCCTTTCAGTTCCCCCCTCCCCCAATAAGCCTCTTGCACTAGCTCTGTTGCATGTGGCATGTTTGCTTAGTGGCATACCTTGGCAGGGCCCACCAAAGGTACCCACTTCACGCCGGAACCCTGCCTGCCTGCTCCAGATCCGCTCTCCTCACCTGCAACAAATCTGCTTTCTCATTCACTGATGGCTTTGCCTTCCATTCAATACCGGCAACGGGGTCTCTGGTGGGGCCACCCACCTCTGACCATTCCCCTGGATGTGAGGCTTCGTCTCTTGAGCACAGTCCTCCCCTTGCCTTCTGACTTTTCTCGAAGTCCTGGTACCAGGTGACTGTGTCTCTCTCGGGCTCAGAGCCCGTGGCCCCTGTTCTTGCAGGGTGATGTACTGAATGGCTTGTGCCCAGTTAATCTGATTCTCCCTGGACCCCTGGGCTGCCAGGACATCCAGGCCTTTGGATCTCTTTCCTCTACCTCACTCATGGGAACTGAGCCTACCACCATACCTCCAAACTCTCCATTGGGATGTCTTTTGGAGACCCACTGACTGCTCCTTTCAAATCAAATCTGGCTTCAGTATACCTTGGATCAGGCAATTGGGGAACCAAGAAAGAATTCTTCTTTTTCTTTCTTATTCTTTGCTTCAAGACCTGTGTGTGTCTTTCTGCTCTCCCTCCCTAAATGTTCTATGTTTGCTGCAACATGGGAGTCAAAGATGGAGAAGCCAGCTTTGTCTTGCTCAGCACACACCGGTTTTCCCTTAATTCAACTCCTGTTTAATATATGTGTGTGTGTGTGTGTGTGTGTGTGTGTGTGTGTGTGTGACTTAGATTTAACTCTATATGTGTAAATGTAAGCTGGATTTAACTCTGTGTGTATATGTATGTAACTTGGATTCAACTCAGTGCATATATGTGCATCTAACTTAGATGTAACTATTGTTTAGGAAAACATATTTTAAACAGCAACCACATGGCTCTCCTCCATTTTGGCTGGTGACCTCATCATGATGTAGGCAGCCATGTGGCTGGCAACCATCTTTACAAAGGGTACATATCATGTGACACTTCTTAGTCCTAATGAGCTTTCTGTTCATTGTATCTGCTTTTAGACTAAGAAAGCAACAAGTCTCAAATATTTCTGATTAGTATGGACTGTTGTATGATGATAGAAATGTAAGGTTAGATTTGTTACAACATACTGTATATGTGGTTCAACTCCGATTTAGAATATACTCTATATGGTGATAAAAATTTAAGGTTATAAAGATCTATTCAGATTAACAAAAGCTGACTCAGAGATTTACAGCTAAGTACTTATGTCTTTGCCAAATGTTCAACATCAAGCTTCTAGGGAACTTAGATAAGTGACAACATATGTTTGGTAAATAAGGTATTAGATAAACAAGATATGTATTCTATAATGGAGTTTCTGGTTCCCCGAGAGGGTCCTTTTCCCAGAGTTGGGCATTTGGGCAGAGGCCCCCATGGCTTGTCAAGGGCAGTGCTGGACTCTGGCCACCCCCCCTCCCCGTCCCTGCTCATGGGCCACACCCCAACTCACAAGCCCCCTTTCTCCTGCTCCCATTTGGCCCTGGGGATCTTTCCCCTGTCACTATTGTTAGAATTCTGCCCTCACTCCAGCTGCATGACTGCACATGTGCAGTTCAGGAGTTAAGCAAAGGGTCCTGCGTCTTACGTCATCAGTGTGTGCTGGTGACTACGTGCACATGGTGTGGTCATGCAATCAGCACATACGTGGTGTAGCTCCTTAAGCCCACCTGCACATGTTCAAAGGGAACCCTTACAAGGTTGGACGCAGACCCCGCCCCTCTCTCTCTGTTCTGCTCTGTCTCTTCCCCACCATCTTTCCCTCTCGCTGCACATGCTCCTTCCCCAGGCCTGGTTCTCTTGTCTTCCCCTCCCACCCTCCTAAGAAAGCTCTCTGGTACCAGGTAGTTTGGCTGTGGCTCGTGACCTTTCCACGTGGTAACCAGCTCTGCAACCAGCACTTTTATCGTTCATTTCAACTATTCCTAGCCTTCTCAGGAGACAGCCTTAGTTTGGCACAAACTTGTTCTGTTTTTACCCACAGAATGGCTATTTTGGTTTCTTTACTGAACTCATTACCTATAATTAAAATGTTTTATTTTGATATTACAAGAGCTTCAATTCAAAATCATAATTTTTAAGGCTAAACCTGACAGGAATGGAATGTAAAGTCCTAGTCTTATGAAAGGTGCTAACTTACCATAGACTGTTAAGGAACACAAGTTAGTAGTCATCTTATAAATGATCAAGTTCTTTAATTGTAGTCATGCTAAGTACTAATATAAGTTAATTGCAGGGATAAGCCTTACTTAGTCCCCTGTATCTGTTCTCAAAGTTAAGATTAAAACAAGCAACAAGAAACAAGGTTTGTCAATTCAGATGTACCTAATACATAGACAATTCTCAAATGCTTCGGAGATTGCAGAATATGGCATTTAAAATGTTTAATAAAAAAGCTTTTCATGATAGAGAGACATGCCAGCTCCCGGTAGCACCCCTATGCTGTGGGATGTTCTATATGTTAAGTGTGTTGCTCTGATTGGTTAATAAATAAAACACCGATTGGCCAGTAGCCAGGCAGGAAGTATAGGCAGGACAAGGAGAGAGGAGAATTCTGGGAAGTGGAAGGCTGAGTCAGAGAGACGCTGCCAGCCGCCACCATGACAAGCAAGACGTAAGGTACCGGAAGGCCACGAGCCATGTGGCAACTTATAGGCTAATAGACATGGGTTAATTTAAGATAGAAGAATTAGATAACAAGAAGCCTGCCACGGCCATACAGTTTGTAAGCAATATAAGTCTCTGTGTGTTTACTTGGTTGGGTCTAAGCAGCTGTGGGACTGGTGGGAGAGAGAGATTTGTCCTGACCTCAGGCCAGGCAGGACTGGAGAAAACTCCAGCTACACCCCTATCTCCTCCAAGAAGATGGATGGGCACAGGAAAACCTCCACCTGGAACTGAGCAAAAACCTGCTTTTCACCTCAAATGCTGCCAAGATTCTCTCTAGACTATGGACAATAGAACACTGGGAAATCGATTGCCACACTTTATCTAGACAAGGTAGGTTG
This sequence comes from Peromyscus aztecus, assembly GCA_902168405.1. NCBI lineage: Eukaryota > Metazoa > Chordata > Mammalia > Rodentia > Cricetidae > Peromyscus > Peromyscus aztecus. The sequence goes on along the minus strand of CABHPQ010142068.1, from coordinate 5,732 downwards.
GTCCCCTCCTCCCCAAGTTCCTACTCCACAGGAAAGTCTGTGAGGTCTTCTGGGCCTGGCAGCTGAAGACTGGTGCTGCCCTGAGACCTCTGTCCCCAATGACCATGGAGGACCCTGGGGGAGCTGTCTAGGTAACCAGTAAATCTCTGTCATTTTTAATCGATTCTGGAGCTGCTTGGTCTGCACTTCTACTAACTCAGGTAAGATTTGTCCTTCTCGGAACTCTGAGGCTGTCTGACGGGCAGGCTAGTGGTGGCTTTGTCAGCTTTACAGCAGCAACCAGGGCTTCAGCTGCCTTCTCAGTTCTCTTTGTGTGCAAAACTCAGGCTACAAGCCTCTCTCTCCTAGAGCTAATACTAAGTCTAGACATAGTTCACCTCATTACCAGACTCAGAAAAAGGACAAACTCACAGAACAGATTTCAATGTAACTTTTTTACCTTTCCTTTATTGAAAGAAACTCACTCTACAATGACTGTTCTCAGTAATCAACCACCTGTATTTCTTGGTGAATTAGATAGAAGGTGTTTTAAGGTGTAGAGTTTATGTGAAGATATGAAAGCTTAAGTTGAGGGTCTAAGAAAAATGTTTTAGAGTCAAAAAAGGTGTTTTAAGGTGTAAAGTTTATGTGAGGATATGAAAGCTTAGGATGTGAGGATCTAAGAATGTTTTAGGGTCTAAGAAAGTGACTTAAGGTGCATAAATGCAAATTATTAAGGTGTGTAAATGCAAGTAATAAAGGTCTGAGGATGAAAATGCTTAAGTGGTGATAAGAAGAAAGTGATTTGAAGTATATAAAAGAATGAAATGTTTCAGATTTCTTTCTCTCACTATTATGTGAACACTCGAAAAGTTCACAGTCTTAACATTAATCAATGGAATTCTAATAAACTGTTAATCCAGCTCTGGCAGAGCATCACTACTGTTATCACAGTCACAAGCTCAGGATTTTAAATTCCCTTTGGTTGTTTTTTAAGTATAGACTTAAAAGTGCTTCTCCTTGTTCTAAAACCATCTGTCTAACCTATATACATCTATATACATGGATGGAGGAAAGAGTGTTAATGCTTTGAACCGGAATCATTTTTGGGTCCCCTATGACTCAAAGGCATGAGCACACTGCCTTTTCTACAATGTGGATTTCTGTACAGGTTACAAACAGTGGGAATGCAAATGTGTATGAAACTTAACTCCTTTTGTAAATTCAAATTCTTGTAAGCTCCAGGAAGTCGACTTGAATCCACCTGGAACAGGTCAGATGCACTATCAGATGAACTCCAGATAAGTACTGTCAAGCAACAGCCTACATTCCCCCACCTACTGCCTGTTCCTAAGAGTGGGCTCTTTTCCACCTTCCCCTGGTCTAGGGACTCCCCTCCCTTAATTACCAGGACCGAAGAAAACATTTCCCCACTAAACTTCTTAACTTTATCTTCTGCTCTGCCAGCATCCTGCCAGGTTCTCAAAATCTGCATCCTGGACAGCTTCAAGGTTGTTAATATTCTGACCTGCCCCTTGAGGCCACCCTGTCCTGATATAGAAGCCTCTTCTTAAGGAAAAACTCCTCTCTCTCTCTCTCTCCCCACTCCTACAAGGTGTGCACCCCTTGACTCCCCTCCCTCTCCCCCCTCTCTCTTTCTCCCTCTTTCCTATCTTCTCTTTATCTCTCTATTATAATAAACCATTTCCATGCGGATGTAGCATCTGGGTTGTGACTGTCCACCCGCTACCCAGCCGCCATGCCTGCATGGAGTGTCTTGCCTGCCAGCCCGCTGCTGCATCTGCCCAGCGTGACAGCATGGTTCCCTGCATGCATGGGATACCCCCTGTGCCCCTGAGGAATAATAAGTAACATTGGTGCTAGTGACTTGGCAGGGGTCCTCCTGGCACATTTCTCCTGCCTGCCGGCGGTCTCAGACACACTAGGGGCCCTGGAATCTTCAACACTCACTTCATCCAACACCAGCATAATCGGTAAGCTCTCCCTTCGATAAGCCTCCTTTTTGGCTATTTTTTTCCACAACTGAGGATTCACTCACCTCTCGATTGTGGTGCTGGCACCACGTGTTTTTCGGGCTCTAAGCCCCTTGGGCCTATGCCCTCTACAGCCCATAGCCATTGTGACGATGGTCCATTGGCTATCCTATCTTGTACCGTTCATTCTCGCTGACTCTCTGGGATGCTGGAGGTCAGTTTCACTTTGCTTGCTGGTGCTCCTAGCCCCTCGGCCCGCCCCTATGAGATGGCATATGGAGGTGGCCTGTGCCCTCTGAGTTCCATGGCTCATAGCCTCTGTGATGGTGGTCCATTGACTATGTTGTGTCATTATACCTCATTGTGGAAAAATGCACCCACAACCCCCATGCTCCTCTAGCCTCTGCTAAGCAATTACATCGTCACTTGTTGCCAGGTTCCTTTCTGCGACATGTAAAATTGCCCACCAGGCAAAGCTCACTCTCTCTGCCTGTCCCTTGCCTCCTAATTTCTGTCCTTGTCTGTAATTACATCTCTTAAATCTTTTCTCTCTGTCGCTTGACTCTGTTGCCAGGACCTCCTGTTCCACAAGCAGGACTTTGGCGTGGGTCCCTTCCCCTGCCCGACTGGCTGCTCCGCCGCTGCTCCGAGCCAAGCCCCTCCTCCCTCCAGCAGCCCGCCTCTCCTCTACTGCTGCGGCTGCCCCCGGGGCTGGAGAGATGGCCACGTTAACTTGTTTCTGACTAACTTTTAATTGCTTCCCTTTACCTGTTCCTTATCTGTTCAGTTTGTCTTGACAAAAACAAACAAACAAAACTCCCACATGACCACGTGGTCAGCCACCATATTTGGTAGAGGCACCATCTTAAATAAGGGCAGTCACATGGTCAGGTGCCATCTTCCCTAAGGTCAAAATGGACAGGTCAGCTGACCTCACTGACATCTTTATTAAGGGCAGCAAAAAGTCCAGCATGCCAGCATGGTTCCTTGCACATGAGGGATACTCCCCCTACCAGTCCCTGCATAATAATTTATAACAAAAGTGGCTAGCCCCAAGTGGTCCAACCTCACAGACTGCTTCAACCAGACCTATACTTTCCTAGCACTGGATGGCTATAGCCTGGACAGCAGTGAAGCAGTCAGCTATCTCAGGACTTGGTCAAGCATCCCAGCTTTCTCAGGTCCCCCAGAAAGCAGGAAGCAGTCTAGAGAACACCATGCCCCCATTCCCACTTCACCAGCTACCTCTTCCTATTTCCTCACATTTTTATAATAAACAAAAGGGAGGGCCAGGCGGTGGTGGCAGAGCCAGGCAGATCTCTGTGAATTCAAGACCAGCCTGGTCTACAAAGTGAGATCCAGGACAGGCACGAAAACACCACAGAGAAACCCTGTCTTGAAAAAAAACCAAAAAACCAAAAACAAAAAAAACCCCAAAAAACAAAACAAAACAATTCCCCCCCCCCACAAAAAAAACCCAAAAGGGAGGAATATTAGCACTCAGGCGTTTACTCCAACTGCTCTCAGGGACCTAGCAGGACACATCATCAACAGCAGCCAAGATGTGACAAGTAGCCACCACAGCCACCAAGTAGAGCACTCTACCATGTGCATGCGCTATATCCCCTTATAAAGTGCCAGCCCTTCCTCCCCCCCTTCTGCTGTCCCTCAGAGGCCACCTCTGCACCTCCCCCCAGTAAACCTCTCACAGGAGCTCTGCTGCACGGTGAGACTTTGTGCTGCCCCTGGACTCCAACCCGCCAAGGTCGCCTTCCACAGCTAAACTATTACAGTTGTGGCACGGAACAGACTGTCCCGAGAACAAATTTTCCAACGTCCTGTCCCAGTGCGGTCACGGGCAGTGCCAGCTTTGTGAGGTTTGTGAACGTGCAGTGTGTGTTGTCACCCTGGACAGTCAGCTGCACCTTGGTGTCGTGCGTGCGTGCGTGCGTGCGTGCGTGTGTGTGTGTGTGTGTGTGTGTGTGTGTGTGTGTATTAGCTGAGATGGGTGGGTCCAATGGGCAATCTGCAAAGCTGACCTTTCTCCTCCAGTCTAATGCGGTTCGATCCCCTCCAGGCAAATGGGCACTCTTATCGGCAAGGTACTCTAAAGGTTTAGACAGGTCCCTTCTTATAGCCAAGGCCAGAGCAAGTGCTCTTTCTCTCTGGGCGAGGCTAATTATTTTCTACACATACTCCATTCTACAGACTGCTATGGAGCTGAGAGCTTGGGGTAGGTGGGGAAGGGTGTGTAGGCCTCAGTTCACACCCAGTGTGGCCGCTGAAACACCACTTAAAGATCACTGTTTTGGACTCTGGCCAGGGAAGCAGGTAGGCTAACTGCAGGTCTCCTCCAAATCAACTCCCCCAGTCTCATCCCCAGTTTTTTAGCAGCCCACCTGCAGCCTACCCCCCTACCCCCTCCCTCTTCTCCAGTGTGTCACACAGATCTTCCCCTCCAAACCTCCCTCCCCACACTCATTGCCTTGTCCCAGACCCCGCCTCCAGCATGCACTCCCTAGGAACCCACAGGCCATTCCAGCCTGGGAAGCAGAGCGGTTAACACATCCCCAGCTCTGTAGCATACCACTTCGGTGGCCTCCCTTTCTTCCCATGTCCTCCACCCCGTTCCAGTGGACCACACAGATCTTCCTCCCACCACTCAGCGGGCACTTTATCCAGCCCTCTAACCCTAGCGGCATTTCCTGGGAGTGACCTTCTGTTGCAGCCTCTCTCCACACTCTGACCCCATGCCTAGGGGACTAAGTAGATTGGGGGAAGCACCTGGCTTCCCTCCCTCTTGTGGACCCCCCCTACTTCCAGCCCATCCCCATTCCTACCTGTCAGCTCCAATACCTAGAAACATATATTATCTGGAACCCCAGTGGCCACACATCTATCAGGATCCCAGGGGAATTTCCTACCAGGCAACACAGCCACCACACTCTCCTAAGAACCAGAGAGAAACAGAAACCAAGGAACAAAACACCCAGCCAACAAGAAAAGATGAGATGCCAGCATTTAGAAATACAATCCTCCCAAACCCAAATGCCTAGACACCAGCATAAAAATAAATCAATAAGAGCCAGGACATTATGTCTTCATTAGAGCCCAGTAATCCTATCGCAGCAGGCCCTGAGTATTGCGACCTAGCAAAACACAGTAAAAGGACTTTAAAATACCATTTCTAGACATAATAGGGTCTTTAAAGAGGAAATGAATAGCCTTTTCGCCAAGATGGCGCCAAAAGCGAAGAAGGAAGCTCTTGCCCCTCCCAAAGCCGAAGCCAAAGCGAAGGCCTGGAAAGCCAAGAAGGCAGTGCTGAAAGGCGTCCACAGCCACAAAAAGAGGAAGATCCGAATGTCACCCACGTTCCGGCGGCCCAAGACCCTGCAGCTCAGGAGGCAGCCTAAATATCCTCGAAAGAGCGCGCCCAGGAGAAACAAGCTTGACCACTATACCATCATCAAATTCCCCCGACCACTGAGTCAGCCATGAAGAAGATAGAAGACAACAACACACTTGTGTTCATTGTGGATGTCAAGGCCAACAAGCACTGGGTCAAACAGGCTGTGAAGACACTCTCTGACACTGATGTGGCCAAAGTTAACACCCTCATAAGGCCTGATGGAGAGAAGAAGGCGTATGTTCGGTTGGCTCCTGACTATGATGCTCTGGATGTTGCCAACAAAATTGGGATCATCTAAACTGAGTCCAGCTGACTAATTCTAAATATACTTTTTCACCATAAAAAAAAAA
>CABHPQ010142067.1:1102-42107 GCA_902168405.1 Peromyscus aztecus | reverse complement strand
GAGAGAGAGAGAGAGAGAGAGAGAGAGAGAGAGAGAGAGATGCATGGTGGGGGAGATACATGCTGGGAGAGACGCATGCTGGGGGGAGATGCAGACTGAGAGAGATGCATGCTATGAAGAAATGCATACTGTGGAGGATTCTTATTGGGGGATGTATTCTGAGGAAGACACATGATGTGGAGTGATGAATGCTGGGAATACTACATTTGAGGAAGCATTTCTGGATTGCATGGGAAAGTGTGGCTCAGTTCTTGCCGAGGTCCTCAAGCCAGCCTTTCTCCCGCTGTGTACCTTAGCTTTCTAATATGCTTAAGGAATACTTAGGTGGATTCTAGTGTACTCAGAGTATTGTCTGTCAGCATGTGGTATCAGTATCTCTTGAGAGCTTGTTGGATATTGAGATTCTCAGACTGAACCAGACCTGTTGAACCTGAAAACTCTGAGTTGAGTCTCACACTGTGCCTCTGAGTGATCCTAATGTTGTGCAGTGAAATTTTAGAGGTTCTGGACTGAATGTTTTCCAGCTCTTTTCTTGTAGTTAGGGTCTGAGATGCTGCTGTACTTGACATTTGAAACAAAAAAGAGTCACTTCATAGCAGTTCACAGTTATTAACCACCTCCCACATGACTACCAGACTATTGCTTAGCTTTAGTTGGGATTAATGGTCCCCATTCTACTTTTTCTACCCTCTCCTTCTTCTTTTTCCACTTCCTCCTTCCAATGTGTCAATTTACAGGTGCAATTGGAAGACAAAAGATGTCAAGTGTCTTCCTTAAACAACCCCCACTTTTTTTTTTGAGAAGAGTCTCTCACTGAACCTGGAGCTTGCCAATTTGGCTAGACATGTAGCCAGGAAGGTCCAAAAATCCCCCTTTTTCTGCCTCTCATCCTTCCTCTTTTAAACTTTTTATGACATTTGCTTTCACCTTTTGCCTTATTTGTTTTTCTGGTACTTGCTTGTTGGAAGCTACAGGAGAACTTGGGTATCTATTTCCAGGGCTTATATTTTGGTTTTCCAAGTTTTCTGGTATTTTGCTTTGTCCTGGGTCAGTTCCCATCATTTCAAACCAGTCCCCGAGATTCCTGTAATGTCGCAGCCTACCTATATCTTTGCCACAAAGCTCAGCTCCTCCCAGAAGGTCAAGGGTTTCACGTTTCATATCTGCGTACCTCATACCAAAAAAAAAAAGCCCACCTCAGTGGTCCCCAGACTGACTCTACACAGAAATTATTGAAAGGGGGTGTTGAAATATGATCAGGAACCAGAGACTGGATAGCCCAGAGACCTTGGGGTTGAACCAAACATGACTGGGGAAAAAAACCCAGAACACAAAACACAAAAAACAAACAAACAACAAAAGACCCCAGAAAAATCAATGATGACTCCTAATGATGTTCTGCTATACTCATAGATCAGCTCATAGTCCAGTGGTCATCAGAGAGGCTTCCTCTGGCAGCTGATGGGAGCAAATGCAGAGACCTACAGCCAAATATTAGGATGAGAGAGAGCCCAGGTTGGAGGGTTCCATTGTGTCCCTTCCCTCAGAACTTGGGAACCACATGGAAGAGGGGGAGGAAGAATTGGGGGCACCAGAGAGGTTAAGGACACCAGGAAATTACAGCCAGTGGAAACAGCTAAGCAAGTCTCATGGGTTCTCACAGAGACTAAAGTGGCAATCGTGGAACCTGCATGGGCCTGCACTAGGCCTTCTGCATATATGTTATGGTTGTTGGCTTGATGTTTGGGGATACTCCTGACAGTGAAAGTGGGGGTGTCTCTGACTCTTTGGCCTGCTCTTAGGACACTTCCTTCTACCGGTTTGCCTTGCCAAGCCTTGATGTGAGGGTTTGTTCCTAGTCTTATTGTAACTTGTTATGCTGTGTTCCATTGATACCCCTGGGAGGCATGTTCCTTGCTGGAAGTAGGGCGGTAGATATGGAGAAGAGGGGCGTTGTGGGGGAACTGGGAGGAGTGGAGAAGCTGTGTTTGGGAGGTACTATATGAGAGAATACAAAAGAAAAAAACACCACCTAGGTATTTTTTGCAATCCCTTTGTAGTCACTAAAATCTGTTTGAATACATGTTTACCAACCTAAAACTTTATTTTCCAGCTTCTCTTGCAGCTAGCTCCCAGTCAGTGTGGGAGGCAAACTGAAATAAGTAGCAACCTCCAGCTTTTCATACCATATGTACTTGTGAAAATGGATACATAGGCAACATCTGGAACATCCATTGAAGATGCTGAACTAGAATATAAATCAGTCCAGGTCCCCAGGCCAAAGGGCCACTATATCACATACACGTATTTACATTCCTGCTGCTAAGGAAAGAAAGGTAGATGTCTAATTTAGATCACTTTTCCATTTAGACTTTGTTAGCACAGCCAGAACCTATATCTAAAATAACAACGAGCTTTGGGCTCATTTATTCACAGCTCTGTGCCTTGTGTTACCAGTGGTGTTTGCATATCAACTCTTTCAATATTTAGTGAAAAGAAAAATTCAAGCATCAGTAGCCAGACAGTGAGCTGTGTTCTCAGGAGACTGTCTCTTCTTCCTTCTGCAGATCACCTAAGGTCCAGCCAAGTCACCATTCTCAACAATCTTTCCTACCTGCATACCTAGTCCCTACTCTTCCACCTGAATGCATGCCATATCCCACTTTTTAGCCTAAAAGACTCATACTTACTCTTCAAGGTCCTGTACTAACCTTCTAAGGCAGGGTTAAGTCTTTGCCATTAGTTTCTGAAGCAAGCACTTTCTAACAAACAGTTTTATTATAGAATTTTTAGTGTTGGACAGCTCTGCTAAAATGCAAAGTCTTCAAGGGTAGGAATGCTATTTCCACTTGACAGACAACAAATATTGATTGAGATCATGGCATGTGGCAAGGCTTGCTCTAAGCATTGGGGATGGAGCCAAGACATAATTCTTGTGCTTTGGGGCTTGTGATTGAGCAGGTGCAGTGGTAACAACTCTACAGTGCAGGGGCCCAGCGCTGAGACAAGAGACATGTCACCTCACTGCTCAGGCCACAACTGAATTGAAGCATAGACTTAAGCCCTGACTGTGATAACTGAGCTAACTCCAAATTCTCCAGTACACTTTTAGGTAACACCTACTAAAGGAGAACCTGACACGAAGTAGGTATTCAAAAATGTACACTAAAGCGAATAATAATGGCTCATTACTCTTTTAAATAAAAAGCACAATTATCACAATTTTAACCCTTAGTGTGACTCTTCTCATTTAACTTATTTTTATAGGATATATCCTATGATTATTAATTTTATTTTATAGGTGAGGATATTGAAACAGAGAGAAGCTAAATCATTTTTCTAATGGACATATCCATGAAGAGATAGAGCTGAGATTTGAATCCAACTGTCTGGATTCCAAGGTTTCAGCTCTCAGATGTATATTATTGGATAAGAAGGTATCTTTTAACATACTAGCTTTCTGTTGGCATAGAGATAATTGTACTGTATTGGGATATATCTATGAGAAATAAGTAATATTTTCTCCTCTTACTATAGATGATGGAATTGGAACTGAGATATAAAAAGTATTTATTACCAGAAATTATGAAGGGCGCAAATTGCAGAGCTAAGACATAACCAAGCTTGGTTTTACCACTTTATATTACTTTTCCTTTCCTAGGTTACTATGACCTGAGTACCCGGGAGAGGAAGAGAGATTTGGCTCCTAGCTTCCAAAGCACCAGCCCATATTTGGTCAGTTCTGTGTGCTTGAACAGGACATTATGGCAAAAGGCACAGAGGAGAGCTGTTCAGTTCATGGTCTGTCTGGAAGCAGACAGTATTATGATGGGGAGCAACCGAAGATAACAGAACCCTCTCCCCTTAAGTGAGTTGCTTTCTCCAGCTCTCTCCACCTCCTAAGTTTCCAGAACCTTCCAAAACAGTACCCAATCATGGGCCTTTGGGGGAGGACATTTCGTATACAATTATAGCATGCCTGTTCCCAGTTTCTTAACCTAGTGCCCATCTACCAGATGCAAGACAATGGCAGTCAAAAGAGTGAGGAGGTGATAAATGAAAAAGAATAAGAAGAGGAGGAGACAGAAAAGAGGGAATATAAGCCTTTCCTGGAGATCTTCCTCCTTCTTGGGACTCAGATTGACAGAATAATGTAGAATTAAAAGACAGTCAGCTCTGCATGAACACCCTGCAGCAAATCTCCTTTTCCTTATTGCTCTTACCTTTCCACATGTCACTTTGCATTTGTACAATGCATCCCATCCGTTGGTAACACTGTCTGATTAGAAGCCGGATCCATTTCCCTGTTTAAACATGAAGCTGCCCACAGTGTGGAAATGTTGCCGAAGATGACCTGTGCTGAATAGGAGTTTTGTTTTTCCAGGAAAATTGCAAGTTGCATTTGCAGGTTTTTAAATTTAGGACAGTTTTTTTTCCCCTTTCATATAAATGGAAATAATATTGAACTATTGTTAAATGCTGCGAAAGGCGTGTGAGTAGAGAAATGACCGAAGAGGGGGTGGCGCAGGCTGACATCTATGCTGACTCAGCTCTGAGCTGCAAGATAAAAGGAAAGAGCCCAAGCTGTCTCAGAGGATTCCATACCAATCATGTTAATTGGAAACTGGAAGGAGGAAATGGTCACAATCAACAGATTTATCACCCAAAGGGCTGAGCAGTTCATAAATTTAATCCAGCAAAAGAATTAGGAAATAGAATTGATGCTTATAAGAATCGGGGCAGGAGTGGGGAGACTTCTCCAAATAACCTTTCCCAGGCAAAAGGCTAGAAGTGCTTGGACATATTTTATTTGAAGCTATTAGAAATATGAAAAGAGGGCTTTCTCCCAGCCCCTGGCTGAAGTATTGTGACTTTGTTTTTATAGTTTTTACAAAAGAAGAACAATAAAGAGACGCAAACAGGGTAGTTAAGCGTAATGGTGGTAAAATCCAGACACCTGAATGTATGTAATTTATTTTCCTCCAAACTTCTCCCCATTGAGGTTGCCATTCATTAGCATGGAAATGTGTTACAGAGCCAATTTTGCACGGGGTTTGTTATCTTGGTTACTTTATGAAAAGGAGAAATAAAACAACCAGAAAAAAATGTTTGTCACTCCGTCGCAGAAAGAGGTGGAGGAAAGTCATCCAAAACATCCTGGGGGCTCCATGTGCAACACTGAGATGCCAACCCTCCAGAGTCCCATCAGCAGCATCCTTCCACGACAGGGCAAGACTGCCCTATGACAAATGAACTGATCACTCCTGCGTTGGCAAGTTTTAATTGTTAACTGAATACAATCTACAGTCACCTGGGAAGGGAGTTCCAGTGAGGGACTGTCTACATCAGAATGGCCAGTGAGCATGTCTATGGGTTTATGTTGACTATACTAACTGATACAGGAAAGTCCAGCCCACTGTGAGCTTCATCATTCCCTGAGTGTGGGTCCTGTACTATGTGACAGCAGTGAGCCTGAGCTGAATAGCAAACACACATGCATTCATCCTCTCTGCTTTGACTGCGGATGTGATGTGACCAGCTGGTTTTGGCTCCTGCTGCCCTGACTTCCCTGTTGTGATGGACGGTAACCCTTTCGTCTTTTGCTGGAAGTATTTCATCACAGCAACAGAAATGAGTGAGAGTAGGACACTTCCTGAGTTCCACCAAGAGCCTCCTCCAATTGAGGCAGAGGCAGCATTGGGAACCCAATATCTAAGGATCTACATGGTCACAAACAGCTGGGCACTGAGGCAGGAGACTGAGGTCCAGGAGGCTTTGCACAAAGCTGTACACAATTATCAAGTGAAAAAAAAAAACCTAGTTGGCAAAAAGGAAGGTTGGCTTCTTTCTACCTTTTCCCTACAAAGCCATCTTGAACCAGACATTGGTGTCACTGGTAGAAGCAGAAGCACTCTGGAGTGTTTGCAGGTGACCAACCCACAGTTCATTAGAACACTATGCACACATTTAATATGCTAATGAAACCTGTGACACATGAAGTTGCAGGGAACAGACATGCAGGAGAAAGTCAGAACCATGAGACAACCACCCAATCTTTCAAACTCTGGTGACACTAGAGCTACTGAACTCTCTCGACTTCCATTTGCTTCCTCTCTTGGGAGCTTACAGTCTTTCAAGAAACTGTCCCTGCTCAATTCTTCATTCAGCAACTTAAGAATCTAAATGCACTAGTGGTGCCCCCCCCCCTTGTTATCAGTCGATATCATCACTGTCCCTATGCCAGGCACCTTGGATTATCCTCATCCTTCAGGTGAGGGAATCGAGGCTGGTGTATGTTAGGACCTCAAGTGACAGAGCTCATTAGGAAAGAGCCAAGATTAGAAATGTGAGAGCCAACTCCTTGCCCATAGTTAGCCAGTGAGTGGCTATTCTATTGTATTGCTTAATACACAGCCCGGATGTCATCACCCACAGTGTCTTGCTTGCTTCCAACCTGCCAAATAGACCATTTACCTGGCTGTTAGAACTTTAAGGGCAGGACTGTGAAATGAACAAATAACGTTAAGTTTTCTCAAGCCCCTTAGTGAGACAAGCAGAGCCCCCCACTTCCTGCTTGATTTATTTGCACTGTTTACCACCACAGGACCAGATGTATGTCACTCAATAAAGCACAACTCAGCATGTGCAGTCTCTACATAAGCTCTTTCTCAGTACAAATTTAACAAAGAGCATGATCAAAGCTAAAGAAAATTATTAAAAGTGACCTCATTAAACACATTATATGGCAAATATTTCAACACAATCACCCTTCAGTCTCTGTGAAGATTAGTTCCAGGAGTCCCCGGCAGATATCAGAATTTGTAGATGCTCATGTGCTTTATATACAACTGAGAGAAAAATGGAAGCGGCCTCAGAACTTAGAAGTGTCAGGAGAAACTGAGGAGTTATTGGAGTCTATAGAAAATGTCATAAGTGAATGGAAAGCTGCTAGTGTCTAGAAAAGCCTTGCAAGTTTGAAAACCTTGCTGAAGTATCCTTTTAAGTTATTTTTTAAAAATATAATAATTTTGTTTAGTCTTTGATTTCATACATATATACCATATTTTTAATGATATTCACTCAACATTCCTTCTGCCAACTCTTCTCAGACCCTTACACATCCCTCCCCCACCTTCATGTCCTTTTAAAATTATGTACATATTTATACATATATATATATGTATCTCAATGAATCTAATTAGTGCTACACACTTATGAATGGATGAAATTTCCATATAAATGAATGAAACTGGAAAAATTTATGCTGAGTAAGGTAACCCAAACCTAGGAAGACACATTGCATCTGTGTCTCTCTGATGAAGATATCCTTTGCTGAGTTGCTTGTTTTATTATAGTTATTTACTGCCTTCTGTAAAGAAGGGGAGACATGCTGACTTTTTAAGTTTGGTACAGTGGAAAGGATGGAGCTTTGGAATGGGAAAGGTGTTCAGACTCCATTGTTATTGCTCATTTATTCTGCACACTTGAACAATTTAAACAACTCTTCATCCCAAGGCTTTTCCTCTGAAAGAGAAGAGAGAGTCTTTCAACTTGCAGTTCTGTAGGATTCCAAATGTGGTAAAGGTGCCTGGAACCCACTCAAATAACAGGAAACACCCCATGAATGGTTCCCTGGAACCTCTCAGATCATAGGAAACACCGTGTGGTAGTTTGAATGTAGTTGGACCCCATAAGCTCATAAGGAATGGCACTATTAGGAGGTGTGGCTTTGGTGGAGTGGTTATAGCCTTGTTGGGGGCAAATATGTTACTATGGGGCCAGGCTTTGAGGTTTTCTATGCTCAGGATACTGCCCAGTGTTTCAGTTGACTTCCTGTGGCCTGTAAGATATAGGACTTTCATTTACTTCCCCAGCACCATGTCTGCCTGCACATCATCACACTCCCCAACCATGATGATAAAGGACTAAACCTCTGAAATTGTAAGTGATCCAACCCAATTAAATGTTTTCATTTATAAGAGTTGCCATGGTCATGGTGTCTCTTCATAGCAAAAAAAACCCAAGACATTCAGAGATTCACAAGCCTCTGCCTTCCCAGTGCTGGGATTAAGGGTGTGCCCCATCACACCTGGCTCTAAGCTTTTCTTTAGTTTCTTTCTACAAGTTGGAAACTTAGCTGCGTGGGATGTTGCCCTGAGGTCACCACTTCCTTTATTCCATTTCTTAATCCATTTATTTCCTTGAACACAGGATTTAGCTCCATTCCACTTCCTGTTTTTTTCTTCTCCTCTACATTTTTTAATTTACCCTGCTCAGGTTGCTCTTTTTCATTATCCATCTTCATTAGAGTTGCCACTAATAACGACATGACAGAGTCAATACTAAGCTGTTTTGAGATTTCCTCTGCCAATGCAATTTATCCAAAACTCTTCACTTTAAGCCTCAGGCAGACTTTGGACAAGGGCAAAAGGCAGTTACTTTCTTTCCTAAAATATCACAAGAATAATCTCTAGGCAACATACTAAAATTCTTCTCTGAAACCTCTTGAGTGAGCCCCCGACAGTTCAAATGACTCTTAGCACCACTGTCTTCCGTGCTTCTACTAGTATGGACCATTAAGCAGTGCTTAAAGCATTCCACCCAAAGTACCAAAGTCCAAATTCCTCCAAAGACATGGTCATGCCTATCACAGTAATACTCCAGTCCCTTGTACTAACTTCTGTCTTAGTTAGGGTTTCTATTGCTATGATGAGACACCATGATAACAGCAACTCTTATAAGAAAAATACTTAATTGAGGGGGCTCGTTTACAGTTTGAGAGGTTCAGTCCATTATCATCATGTTAGGTAGCATGGTGGCATGCAGTCAGACATGTTGCTGGAGAAGTAGCTGAGAGTCCTACATCTTGCAGGCAACAGGAAGTCCACTGAAACACTGAGCAGTATTCTGAGCATAGGAAACCTCAAAGTCCACCCCCATAGTGACACACTTCCTCCACCAAGGCCATACCCTCTCCAAGAAAGCAATACATCCCAATAGTGCCACTCCTCATGAGATTATGGGGCTAATTACATTCAAACTACCACACACCCTGTGAACAGTTCCCTGGAAACCTCTCAGCTCACAGGAAATTTCCCATGAAAGATTTCCTAGAACTCTCTTACATCACAGGAAGCAGCCTGTTAATGATTTCCTGGAACTCTCTCAGACCACAGGAAATTCCCCATTAATGATTTCCTGGAACCCTCTCAACTTTGGGGCTATGACAATAACTACTAAAATTCCCCCATTGTTTTATAATGTCACTCATTGCCTTTCTGTGCTGCTATTCCTTCCATCTTTTACCCCAGACTTGTATGGTCAGCCAGGCCGGTGGTGGAGAGCATATCTTGGGGAACAAAGAGATGAAATTCTCACCTGAGGCTTCACAGCACAGAGGGACAACATAGGCTGTTTCTAGAACCCATGCCTTGGACACTCACATCCACTGCTCACAATGACATCTTCCCCTTTCTGGTCCTGCTTCCCCATATGCAGGGTGCCAACTCTCCCTCCACCTGGCAGAGCCACTGTGCAGATTGATTGGATATGCAATGCACCAGGGCTGTGTCGGGCCCAATATTCAGTGACAGGTAGGATGAAATTTATTATAAGTTGACATGGCAGTAATTGTCCTGTGACTGATAGATAGTGGTTCTTGCCTTTGGATAGTGACAGGAATATCTTGCAGTCCCCTATTTATATAAATGGATATATGCACAGACTTCAAAAGAAGAGCAAGAAAAAAAAAGAGTGAACTCTTCTGGCATATAAATGGAAAAGTCACTCTGAAGAACTCCTCTCCTTTCTCAAATTCAGAAATGTTCACAGACATTGCTCTAAGCTGGAGGACAAATGTGTCACACACGCAGGAAGGTAGGGGGAAGAAGCTGACCAGCGAGCGTTACTTGGTATTAAGCTGAGTGGCTGAATGGTGTATGGCATATTCCTTTAGAAAGCAGAGTCCCTAGCCAAAACAAGTATCAGGAATGTTCCCATGATTAACAAGGTGCCAACATGTTGGCCAATAATTCAGCAAACACAGCTAGCAGCTGGCCCCAGGACACAGGAGAATGATTCACGAGGCTTCACTCTATTCAGCAGTGAAGAGGACACAGGTCCTGGCACAAAAACCGTATTTCTTACTGGCTTTGTCCAGAGAAAAGTTTCCCCTAGATTAAGAAGTAAGTTCCTTGGAGCACTTACATCCTGATTAGAGAAACACAAACCCTTTGTGGCTATCTCTGTAACCTAAGGGCTGTTGGAGAGGAAGCAGGCAATGACATCCTGAAACCATAAATATCACACCGTCCCAGCCAGATCCTCTTTGGGTGCACTAATGCAAGGGCCCAGAACTCAGCTGTGCATTTCAGCTGAATAACAACGGGATATCTCACTGCAGGGGAGGAGGCTAGGCCGTCACTGGAGCTGAATTCTACAAGAGAAGATAAAGACAAAGAGAGAGATGGAAGAACAACTTCTATATCAGAAAGAAGAGCAAAAGAGGAAGGAAAGGTGGGGGGCAGGCAGGGGGGATGAGAAGGGAGAGACCTAGAAGAATAGAGGGTCTCGGTTACTCAGGTGTGCCTTCTGTACCTTGTTAAGCCCTCATCAACATTTTCTCATTTAGCATTAAGGACAGAATTATAAGTTAGGATGGGCTGTTTTACAGAGGGGGGAAAAGAACAAAAGCAGGGTGAGTAACCAGCGTCACTCCTTAAGGAATTGGAGCACTAGGGATTAGAATCAAGGAAGGAGGAGAGGAGAAGAAGGCCCAAAGAAAAGGCAGATAAGAAGATCCCGAGAATGACTGGAAGAGGCCACTGGCTTCATTGTTGGCAAATTAGAGGCTTTTCTATCACAGTCAAATGGGCATAAACCCATAGACGCTTTAATTGTTCTAAGCTTAACTTTCCGCCCCAGAAAGTAAAACTGCAATTAGAAGTGAGACCGGCTGGAGGTTCCTTCTCGCTAATAAGGATGAAGAATAGCAGCCTGGTGGGCCAATTTGTTCGCAGGGACCACCTTCTGCAAATTCAAAAGAGTTTGCAAGCTGCCAGTGCCCTGGGCTTTTTTGCATGCTAGCAAAGAACTCCACAGGATGCAGGGACAGAGCATCTCAGAATAGCTTGCCAGCATCCATTTAGGCAGAGGAGCCAGGAACCTAGGAAAATTCTTGTCCTGGACTCCAAGAAAATGCCCCTGATTAACTCAACATTGGAACTAGGGTAAATGCTTCTACCTCTTACTCCCCCCTCCCCCCTCCCCCAATAAATAGAAATAGGAAGACAAAGGCAAGGAGGGGCTGTAAAAGGACCCAGGCTTTCTTTATCTGAGAGAAAGAAAGTTCTAGTAGAAGCAAGAACTAAATAGGAGGAGAAACACAAATATGCCTCAGTATGTATTCTTCAAGCACTGGTTACTCTTGCCTATGCTGTGATATGTGCTGGTTCACAACAAGCCAGATGTAGCAGGAATCTTAATCTTAAGGTCTTACTAATAAAATCAAATCTGGAGCCAGGTATTGGGGTGAATGTTGGAAGATCAGAGAATACGAACAAGCCACAGCTTCCTCACCTCACCAATTCCTCAGCTGATCCTGTTTCCTCAGACTGGAAGCCTCTCAGTGCTCATCCAGAATGAATCTCAGCTGAACTGTTGCTCAAAAGCCTAAAAGCTTAACCAGCCTGGTTTCCATGCCTTATATACTTTTCTGCTTTCTGCCATCACTTTCTGGGATTAAAGGCGTGTGTCACCATGCCTGGCTGTTTCCAGTGTGATCTTGAACTCACAGAGATCCAGGCAGATCTCTGCCTCTGAAATGCTAGGATTAAAGCTGTGTGTGCCACCATTTCCAGGCCTCTATATCTAGTGGCTGTTTTGTTCTCTGAACCCGGATGAGTTTATTAGGGTGCACAATATTTTGGGGAACACAATATAACTACAGCCAGTTGTCCAGCTCACTGGACAGAAGTCAGAATTCATACCTGAGTATAAACAGCTCATAACCTAGGGACTCTCTGATTGTCACTGGTCTCGTCCCTCCTAAGGCTCAGCATGTATTCCGTGTACCTGATGTTCATTTGACTGACACTTCTTATAAATGAGAGAAAACATTTAAAAGTGTACTAGGCAGAAGCAAACTCATTTATTCATTCAGCACCAGTTTAGGGGCCCCTGGACAGTACGCCTCCACAATGGAGAAGTCAGCCATTGTCTCATTTTGATAGCAAGGGAAGAGCCACTGGGGCTTGCTCTGAAGGGCAGAGGAGAGCGCATGGAAGATGGACTGCTTTAGCAACACAGCTCCTAGTGTCTCTCTGAGAAATGGGACAGTCATAAGACAACCCCAGGATAAGGAGAAAGGCCGTGGAAAGCCCTGTGTCTCCAGAACAGGATGGGTGAGTCCCAAGGAAGAAGAGGTGAGAGCTGAATCTACAGAATGTGACCCTTGTCCTCATGATGTCTTCTCTAATCCTTGCATCAACTTCAACACTGGGCCTGTTTCCAAGACAACACAGGCCAGGGCCTTCTTGGGTCCTACACATTTTTGGAGAACATTCTGCAGATCTCAGCTGAGATACACTGATGGAGTGATGAACGGGGACATCATTTAAAACCCAAAGCTCTACCCGGGCTCCTTCTTTGCTCTTGAGCTCTAGCACTGAACTACTTCACACCAAGTGACTCAGTTCCAAAGTCCTTCAGTCAAGGTAACATTCCAACTTGTAACTTGGAGGCACCATTTCTGCCTTCAGCAGTACTTCAGCAGTCCTATGCCCCAGCCCCCTCAGCTCTGTTAACTTCTATCCCTTCCCTCCCATCTTCTGTTGTGAGCGTTCATCATCCCCACATGACCTCAAACCCAGTGTCTCCATATATAGTCCAAATCCAGTGTCTGCCATGTGGCTGATGTTCAAAACATCTTGAAAAATAAAGCAAGAATTGCCCAATGGCCTTGAACTTGTAGGGGCACAGATAATCATGTCTGGAGTTCATGGTGAAGAGGGCTGGTACCTCATCAAAGCAGAGAGAGAGAGAGAGAGAGAGAGAGAGAGAGAGAGAGAGAGAGAGAGAACATAGGTATGTGTACGTGTGAAATTCCAGTACCCCTTTCAAAGTTTCAAAGTCACCACCTCAGTATCATCACGTATGTCTGCTAGTCTATCTAGTCTACTCAAAGTTCCACCCTCCTATCGGCTCCATCACATCCCAGTACTACCATGGGCTAGGTACCAAACCCTTAGCCCATGGGCCTTTGGGTCACATTCAAGTTACAAATACAGCTGTACATTCTCAGGAGAATGTTCTCTGCCTGGGCAGACACTGAGTTCTGAGCAGAAATCAGCAAGGTGAGAAGTCACACACCACTTGGGGCCTTTCCCAGGCCCTTCCCCACATGCATTTCCCTCTTCCTTGAGAGTGCACAGCTGCCTCACTAATGAACATATTCCCCTCCCCGGCCCCCGTCAGATGATCTTCCAAGTGGAATACTGCCTCCACACATTCCACTCTCTTACCTGAAGAGCTATTTTGAGCTGGCACCTCATTTACTTGCACATTTGGTGAGCAGCTTAATGGCTTCTCCTGGGACTCATTCATTTGTGCAGTTAGGGAGGCTGAGAAGGAGGTCGTCACACAGTCAGACTCAGGGTGGGTCTCAGAAGTGCAGCCAGTGTGACAGTTTTGTACATTGTTGGTGCCTCTTTACCCAGGGGAAGGGAGACTGATACTTTCATGTCATTGGCTGGGGAGCCTCAGGAGGGAACATCGGGCTACATGAGTTAGAGGAGGGAGATCAAAATCTTCCTTCTACAACATATATCCATATCCTGATGCCCCAAAACCTGTGAACATTTTCTTACATGGTGGAAGGGACCTCGCAGATATGATTAAGATCAGTGACACGTCCTGTATTATCCAGGTGTTCCCATTGCAAACACAGGGGATTTATGAATGGAAGAGGAAGTCAGGAGAGAAGAAAGAGAAATGTGAAGGTACTGGAAAGCTGACTTTGAAAACAGAGGAAAAGGCCATGAATCAAGAAACCTAGAAAAGACTAACCCGGCCTCCTGCAGTTTTCAGAAGGGAGGCAACCTTGCTGACAAATCTGCTTTACCCGTTGAGAACTGTGTCACACATTTTCTCTGCAGGACAATAAGAGAATACATTCTTTGTTGTCTTAAGCCACTTATGGCCATGAGAATGTGTTATGGGAGCTGCAGGAAATGAATAGAGGGGTCTTATAGCAAAAATGGATCTTCATTTATTCAGTGACCCACCCAACAAATGAACTTCTAAAGCAAAGCCCATGTAAGGGTATGCCCAAGAGGGTGTGACAGTGTTTTATGTTTTACATTGTTCACAGTCTTTAAGGAACATTGGTAGGATAGTAGGAAAGGGCAATGTATGCTGGAACAGTGGGGTGCCAGGGCCACTGGCCAGTACAGAAGGGAATCAATGGAGGAACTTGATTGTATCACAGACCATGCAGGAAGAGAGAGGGAGAGGTGAATCACTAGAAAGGCCTGAAAGGGTGGGTATGTATCAGTCAGTTGGGGAGGATCAAAGGTACCTGAGAGCAGGAGGAGTGGGTAGAGGGGCAGAAAAGCATGAAAGAGTATTGACTTCTTAAGGAATGTGGGGCTGCAGAAGCATAGAGTGCTAGGTGGGTAGAAGAAGGGGATATGAGTCTAGATGGATAGGTAGGGCCACATCAAAGGAACAGGGTCATGCAAGAAAAGTATTGGGAAGAAGAAATGTTAATTACCTTGATATGAATTTAAGTGGATTTGAAGGGTGTTGTACTTATTCATAAGAAGCCATTGAACTTGAACATGTATTTCTTCACCATAACTGTGTTTCTTTTAATTAAAATTGGCCGTACTCCAAAATCCCCTAGAAAAATGTATAGTCCAAGAAGATTGCTTTCTCTTCATTCAGTTTTGCATACCTTGGCTCACCGTCATCCTCTTGATGTTCCAGCCTTAGGATGCTTGCTTCCAGGAAAGCCCTAGTAGAGGCAGAGGAGGGTTCAAGATTAAGGTCTGCCCTGAAAGAGTCAGATGACGATGCATAGAGCAGACAGAGGTAAAACAGAAAGCAAGAACCTCAGATATCTAGGTCAAAGCTGTTGAGGTTAGAACCTTAGCAGAGGGGAACGTGCCAAGGAGCACGTGGAGGTGGACCACTAGCTGACTGTATTAAACTCCACATGGGATGGTCCAGGTCTTCCCATTCAAGAGTGCAGTGACTGGAAAGATGCACTTATTTACATCCACTGCCCTACCCAAGTGTATGTTCAGCTAAAATGCTGGGTTGTGACTTTATCTGAAAATAGGTGAGCACACACTGGGTGAAGATGCATCCTGCTCCAAGGACTGATGTACAAGGAGAAGAGAACACGGACATCAAGGAAAGAGGCTATGGGAAGGTGGGGGCAGAGATTAGAGGACTTAACTTCAAGTCATGGGACACCAAAGATTTCCTAGAGCCATGGGAAGCCCAGAAGAGAACAGGAAAGGTTCTCCCCTGCAGCCTTCAGAGAGAACACATTGCTGACACTTGGCTTCCAAATTTTCCTTGTCAGAGTTATGGGAGAATGTTCTTCTGTAGCTTTCAACCATATAGTTATTTGTTACCACAGGAAGCATCATGGTAGGAAGCTAATAGACAGGCCATGGGGCTGGGTTCTGACTTTGGGGGGAACATGTTAAGGTAAGGGTCCAGATAGGAGGTAGTTATTTCACTGAACAAGTTTTTCCTGAGTTCTTGAGTCAGTAATTGGGCTTGTGTGAGTGCTCGTGGAATTGTGTGTGTGTGTGTGTGTGTGTGTGTGTGTGTGTGTGTGTGTGTGTATGTGTGTGTGTGTGTGTGGTGTGAACCCACACATGCACAACAGGCAAGCATGCCATTGCCAGTACTAAACAGTTCATAGTTACAGAGCTTGCTTGCCTTCCAGAGTGGTCTCCAAACCACCTACAGCAGACTAGCCTTGGACAGTGTTGTTTAACCTGACCCATGGCCCTGGGATATTAGTGTCCCCAGAAGTTAGGTAGGGATGCCTATTCCTAAGCCCCATTCTAGACCTACTGAATGAAAATCTCGGGGGACGGAGGGGTGGACCCAGGAGTCTGTGGATAGCTGAAACTCTCCCACTGATTCTGGTGAACAATAAGAGACCCACAGGCCTAATGGCAACCACTTAACAGGGTGAGACAATTGACCCAAGTCAAAGTGGGAGGAAGTACTAAGCTGAGAAAGCTAGAGTTGTTCAAGGGATTGCTCCTTCTCCACTGGAGGGTGTGGAATATGATCAGATTCTGCTGAGACCAGAGGTGAAGGCATCTGTGTCCATCGCTGTGGGAACAAAAATGAAGAAGGATCAGACTCTTAAATAGTGGCCCTAGCCCTGCCACTCTCTTTCCCCACTGTCTTATGACTGCGCTTTACCTAAGCCTTGTAGCTGACTCCATGGAGAGAGCTACAGTGGACAGTAAGGCGCGTGTATCCTCAGCATTACTATCTGGATACAAGCTAGCCACCTGTCATTTTACAGGTACTGTATGAACTCAGTGAACATAGGTGGTGTCATTTCAGTAATCTTTACACATGGAATACAGATGTCACTGTGATATCTTACAGATAAGGGCATACAGAGACCAATTGTCAGAGGTCACACACACACAATGAATGATAGAACTGTACTGTTCATTCACAACTTTGCTACCCATAATTTTCCTTCTGTGTTGTATTGCGGATGAGTTCAATAGCAGAATAAAGGGCAGAACTCCTTCTAAGAGTTGGGTCAAACAGATGAGTTCTTTGTAAGTTGTTGCAAGCTCAAGGACTCCTGGGTCAGTTCAGAAGATCAAAGGAGACATTAAGGTTTCCTATTCTTAACCCTGGATCATACCTTGAGGAAAAAGTTATTTAGTCATCTCATCATAACCTCATTGCTAAACCAGGAAGATGAGCAGCTTACTTTGTCGATAACAGGCCTGAAGTCACTGGACTTATTGTCTAAGTGAAGGTGTTGTTAGACAGGTGGGTAGTATAGCCCATAACAATGTTCCAGGTGCTGACACTCAGATCTAGTGTGTCATTTAGGCATCATTTCCTCTTCCCTCTCTCACCTTTTAATAGCTAGCTAACATCTGTCCCTGACAGTTGCTATCCTGAGTGCTTCCTGTGCCAATATGAAATAAAGTGTATATAACTTAGAAGTGATCCTCACCCTACAATGGATGGGTTCCACAGAATTGAACAAATCCCCTCAAGCTAAGCTGTTTCACTTAACCCAAGGCTCCTGCAGCAGAGCCTAGATGCTTGAACACTGTGACTCAGTTTCCAACATGGTCCCTTGCCTTCCACAGCTCTTTGTCTTCTTGTTTCCTATGTTTCTCACCAGGCATAATGATGCTGCTTCCACGCTTACTCAGAATATAGATTCCCAGTAGCCTGGAATCTCCTGTAGCCAGGCTAATTCCAATATGTTTGCCTTTCTACACCAATTCCCTGAAACTCTACTGTTGGTACCTCCCATTCCTTGACCATATCCCAGGTCAGGTAAATGATGACCTCATTTCTAAGTCTACCAGTCTTGGCTTCTCCCTTCTCCCAAACAGTCTTTGCAATTGATAATACACATCAAAGTATGATTTTAAAAAACAGATCTCTTGTTTCATCAGGATAGATCAAATGAATATTATCTTTAATGGTCAAAAATAGGTAAAGTGGTTATGGCATATGGTAAAGCTTCAATGGAGTTAAATTTTAGGTAGATTTCATAGCCATAATAACTGTGTATGTAAAGTGAAAATGAGCTCCCCACCATGCAGCCATGCAGCAAGCAGGAGCAAGACTCAACCAGGAGCTGCCCAGGAATTCTAGCTCCAGGCCACCACACAGCAAAAGCACCCCACCATACCATGTGGCTGGCGGGGGCAGAACTCAAGTAGGAGTGAGTACAGGATGGGGATATGGGAGTGACAGAGAGAGAGGCAGGATCAGTCATGTGCATGGGAGAGAGGCAGATGTGAAGAGGTGAGGGAGATGAGGAATGGGTTGATGCAGATGTCCTACTGCCACCCAGGGCCAGATGTCTGGGTCTGTGCTGTTGCCAAGGGCCATGACTTGGTCTGTGACCCTGATGAAGGCGGAGAGGATAGGGCTGTACAGAGTTGGTCCCGCCCCTCACTGGCTGAAGCACTCAAGAGAGAGGGACCTACACCTCACCTCTGCAGTACAACAGAGCTGACCCCCTTCTTAGGGGCATAGGCAAGCTGGCCCTGAGGGTGTGAAAATGGGAGAGCAGGCCATGCCCCTCTCATCTACTATGTGGTAGTGTGGGTGAGGAAAAGATGCCCTCTTCCCCTCACCTCTCAACACCTGTAGCTGGTGGGGGACCTGACTCACCTCCTCACCAGCTGCAGCACTCAGCAGAATGGGCCCTTCACCTCACCTGAGCAGCACAGTAAAGTTGACCTTATAGACAGGGTCATGTATGAGCCAGTCCTGAAGGCATAACAGGGGCACAGCTGGTACCGCCCACTCTTATCTGTGGTGTGGTGGGTGTAGCACGAATATTAAAAGGTCTTTAATAATAAAAATAATAAAAACTTTGGAGCCAGGTGTTGGAGTAAATTCTGAAAGATCAGAGAGACAGAACAAGCCACAGCTAATCTCACCTTGCCAACTTCTCAGCTGATTCTGTTTCCTCAAACTGGAAGCCTCTGTATCCTCATCCGAATGGATCTTAGTTGAACTGCTGCTAAAAGCCTAAAAGCTTAAAAGTCTCTAGTTCATGGTCCTCATGCCTTATATACCTTTCTGCTTTCTGCCATCACTTCCTGGGATTAAAGGTGTGTCACCATGCCTGGCTGTTTCTTGTGTGGCCTTGAACTCACAGAGATCCAGATGGATTTCTGCCTCCTGAGTGATAGGATTAAAGGTGTGTGTGCCACCATTTTCTGGCCTCTATGTCTATCTAGTGGCTGTTCTGTTCTCTGACCCCAGATAAGTTTATTAGGATGCACAATATATTGGGGGACACAATATCACCATAGAGGGGACAAGCGAAAGATGCTCTCTCCCCTTGCCCCTATCACCTCCAGCTGGAGAGAGGGCTGACCCTCCCCCACACTAGCTGCAGCACTCTGAAAAGAGGACCCTGTGCTTCACCTGGTCAGAAGAATGGAGCCAATCCTGTTGGCAGAAGTGTGGGTGAGCCAGTCCCAAAGTAGTGAGCTTGGGAGAGCTGGCCCCATTACTCATCTACCCATGTGTGGAGTGAGACCATAGGACCAGTGCTGCAGCCAGCTAGCAATGAGAGTCAGTAAAACCTAGTATGATTTCTGCTACTCCCAGCTTAAGGACTGTGAACTTGAGGGAGTTATAGGCAGTTCCATAAACAGTGTTTTTTATAAGGAGAACAAACACAACATATATATATATATATATATATATATATATATATATATATATTATATAACATCTCATCTGTTAGAAAAGTGCGCATGTATGAACAAGGAGCATACCTGTCCCATTGCAGATATTCAATGTTTTCCATCCTCACTTAGTCTTTGTGCCCCTTGTCACTAACACAATGCTGTGCTCCATTATCCCACGATAGGGATAAGCACTGAGAGAAAAGGAAAGGCAGACAGCATTCTCTCACCATCTGTTCTGTTCTCAGGATTCTAGATCCATAGGCTGGGAGATTCATAGAACACCTTACAGGACTGTAGTTGTCCAGAACTGACCTACATTCCTTACACGAGGATACTCAGAATGAATGGAAGGCAGATGCTGCTGTCCATAGCTGAGGCAATGTCTGTTAGTTGAATTAAGCAGGGTGAATGAACACACAGGTCACACTGTAAATCAAACCAGAGACATGTCCTCATTTCCTGTATTGTGAAAGAAGCCACACACCTGAGGAAAACTCACAGACTAGACATGACAGGGATGTCTCTGCACCCGTGACTCCTCTTTTCTTTCTATGACCTTACCAGAAGGGATGACAAACATTGAGTATGAGGCTTGCCTGGGAGTATCCCTCCAGAAATGTTGGCATCCAGGATGAGGCTGAATGCTACCTT
This sequence comes from Peromyscus aztecus, assembly GCA_902168405.1. Classification (NCBI taxonomy): domain Eukaryota; kingdom Metazoa; phylum Chordata; class Mammalia; order Rodentia; family Cricetidae; genus Peromyscus; species Peromyscus aztecus. The sequence goes on along the minus strand of CABHPQ010142067.1, from coordinate 22,005 downwards.
CCTCACTGACTTGGATGACCAAGACACAATAGGCGGAGATTTTGGTTACTTCTCAAATTCTAAATGAACGGGTGTATGACCCACTGGGTACTTAAGAAGAAGGCCCACAAGGCCACGTGGGGACTGAATGGAGTCTGACATCAGGACGGGTTAGTAAATCCTGATCACCTAAGATCAACTCCTTAAAAGAAATTGACATTTCCTCAGAGCTACAGGACAGAGCTTATCTTTTGCCCTCTCCTTGTCTGCCTTTGAAGGAAAAAGAAAAGGTAATTTGATCTAGATAATTACTCTCAGGATCATCAACACTGTCATTATCATCATTATAAGAAATTAAATTATTATATTAATATAACCAGGCTCATCACCATCTGTAACTCCAGTTTCAGGGGGAATCTGACACCCTCTTCTGTCCTCCACAGATAAGGGACATACATGGTGCAAAGAATGCATGCATGCAAAATACCCATACATATAAAGTAGAAAAAAAATTGAAAATATTTAAAACCTCCTACTATGTGCCAGGACCTGAGATCCTATGAACACAAAGTCATTTCCTGTCAATACTTACTCTCTCATTAATTTCTTTTTTAAAAAAAAACATAAAAGACAACTCTCCTTAATTAATGAATCATCAGTATTATAAGCATTATTGAAAAAGACTGGCAAAACCCTTGCCATGATAGAGTAATAGTCTTCATGGAGAAAAGCTCATGGGATGGTAGGTAGTGTCTTGGAAGACTTCCAGAGCAGAGAGTCATAGGAAAATATGAGGTTATGAAAGATTTGTTTTCTGTTCCTATTGCCTACCTTTCTGTAAATACTGTCAATTTCTGGTGCAGAATTTCGTTTCCCATAGCAACATCCCAAGTAAGCAATAAAGAGCTGAGCGAGGCACATGCTCATACCCTAACATTAAATTATCCACAGGACTCTTGGAGCGTGCTCATCAGGAACATAGCATTAGCTGCTGGTTGATTAGAAATTCTCTGGCACGCATTGTTAAGAGTGGGTGTGTTGATTTTGGAAGGGATATTTAAAATTTTTTATTTTGCCCTAAATGTTTAAAAAAAATGTGTTATTTACATATACCAGGCTATTTATGAGTTTGGAATGGGAAAATACATGAATTTTTAAAAAGTTTACTAAAACAATTTTCTGCCCTCTAGCTCTCTCAGAATGAAGTTCAAATTCATCAGAAAAGCTTGCAAGAGCTTACATGGCTAGGCTCACTCGTCTTCTCAGCCTTCCCCTTTACCATTCCTCCCATTACCTTCTCTTCATTGGAAAGCCTCCATCTCCATCTCCCTCATAGTCTTCATTCTCTCTTTGCCCTGGGACAACACAACGCATGTATTATTTTGTTCCTTTGCCTTTGACCAGCTCTCTTCCACCATCATTCACTCCCTCCCACATGTCCTCTCACCCAGTACTTACTCTTCAGTTAAGGTGGAACTTCTTTCAGAGATCCTGCTTTGACTAGACATCTCCCTCAGCCCCACAGCACTATGGTTTCCCATGTCCTCCCACACCCTCCATCAGAGTACTAGAGTTTTGTAACTCTAAAGTTTTGTTTAAATAATCTCTTTCCCCACTGTGCTGAGAACTTTTTGACAAAGTTGCACTTGTCATGTTCACAACTTTAATCACAAGCACAGCACTTAACTGCCATGTAAGTGGTAACTGAATTAATGAACAAATCAAAATCATCAATTAAATTTTTATTAAGAATAATTGCATCAGTCAGCTCTTGCTCCATAACAAGCTCTCTAGAATAGTATCGTAAAATAGTATGTTTTCATCCTCACACTTATTGCTTTATAGGTGGCTTCCACCTATGTGTCTGTCAAAGGGCAGGTGGAGCTCTGATCCACATTCCTCTCATTCATGTGGGATTAACAGGTCAACTGTGCAGGGATTAAAACAATAATGACAGAAATGCAAGCGACAAGAGGCCAGTCATGCAAAGACAATGCAATTCAAGATATTTAAAACCTTTGTTTTTCATGTCCATTAGTATTCCATTATTTCTTTATATATATCCTACACACGGCCAAACCCAACCTTAAAAACAGGTAAGAATTACACTCTATTCAGAAGTAGTGGGTAAGGAGATCTGGCATCTGTTTAACCATAAACAAAGGATCAACCAACACTACTCTAGCTAACATTGACTTCATAGATGTTCTCTTTTCCTCCTAGGAAATATATTAAGCAAAATTCACCTTTGATGCACTATGCTATGCTGCTTATGAAATTTGTTGTTTAGAAAATGAGTTCATAGCACCTGGCACTGACAGCATTCAAGTAAGGTAAAGCATATATGCAAATGATTTTCCGACAAAACCTTACATATGTCCTTAATGAAGACTACATGTCACTGTAGAGATAGGAAGGATTTTAAAGTTAGATGTTGTCACTTGTTCATCATATGATTGGGACAGGTGTCTAAACTCTTCAAGTCTACTTTGTTCCCTGTGATAAAAGTGTATGATGACACTATCTACCTCACAGGGCAGTTGTAAAGTAAAATGGCACATAATCTTTGTACTATTTATAGGCACACTTTGTTTGTATCTGTGCTGATTTATATAAATTGGCAACTTGAAATGATCTTGAATCACCTTGGAAACAAATCTCTGGGCAGGTCCATGAAGGATTTTCTAGACTAGGTTAATTGGGGTGAGAAGAACTACCCTGAATGGGGGTGACATTATTCCCTGGCTGAGATCCAGGACTGCATTAAAATATGAGGAAAACCAGCTGAACATCCATATTCATTGTTCTGCTTCCTACTGCGGATGTGATGTGATTGGCTGGCTCAATCTTCAGCTACCATGCCTTCTCTACCATGATGGCCTGTATTCCCCCACCCCGCCCCAAACTATAAGCCTGGTAAACTCATAATCTGTAAAGTGGTTTGTCAGGTATTTTGTGGGAGCCATGAGAAAAAATAACTCCCACAGCATCCTTCTACTCTTTAAACCCAGTTAAGGCCAAACTGAAGTGCAAAGCCCTAACACTTGCTAGAACTCCGGCTTTGTTGGCTGCTTTATTTGATCACCCTTCTCGGGGCTACTTGGATACACAGTTCATAGGATGGAATCTTCAAGGAAGGAAGTGTGAGTTAGCTCTCATTTCCTAGGGCTAATTATCTTACAGATCTAATGTGGGTTATTTTTCTCCTAGGCGAAACACCTTGGCATTTAACATAACACAAAAGCTTCTAAAATGATAATGTTGGTGGATGGCTTAGTGTACTTACTCTGCCATCTCTCCATGGGTGGATCCACTCACCACAAATGTTTGACCTCCACCTCATATACATGATGACATGCATAGACTACTATGGAGATTGTTCATTGTGCGTAAAATGACTATAAATGGGTATCAGGATGGCATCAATGTACTAAGCACTAACTAGTCCTCATTCCCTAAGTCTTAACCTTTTCCTTAGCTGCTTATCTCAACCAAAGGCTTCACATCTACCCAGCCAACAAAGTTAAAAATCTCAGAACTGCATTCAGTTTATCCAATCCCTCATCCTAATCCATTCACTAATAATATGTCAGTAAAGGTGTTTGGGGGATTGTAGAGATGGTTCAGTGGTTAAGCCCTTGCTACTTTATTTGAGGACATCCTAGCTCCAGGGCATCCCACATCTGCTTCTGGCACTGACAGAACACACACACATGTAGCATAAACACCAACAACACAAAAATAATTTTAAAAATTTCATTCTTGGTCTGGTGATATAGCTCGTTGGATAAGAGTCCTTCTAGATGACCTGATTCAGTTCCCAACATCCACATTGGGGGGCTCACAACCTCCTGTAAAGCCAACTCCAGGGGATAAAATGCCCTCCTCTGGCCCTGGCAGGCACCAACATACATAGCACGCATACACACACACACACACACACACACACACACACACACACATTATATATACATATATATGTATATATAATTAAAATTAGAAAACAAATCTTATGAAAAATATGTTTTGGGCAATGGGGCAACATAAAACCCCCAACACAAATGAGCTTTAAAAGACTGATGTTATCAGCTCACATGGCATCCAGAATGGAGCAGACTCTGGGTAGTAAGTTCTAGAAAATCTTCCATTTTCTTAGCTTCCCTGGCTCCATCTTCCCAGAGTCAGCTTTGTTTCCCACACTAGTCACACATCACCTGTAACAACTCCAGGCACTCTTATCTGTAAGACAGACAATGCAGAATTAACAAATGCTGCAGGATTATCTTCTCAAGAGTGAAGAGCCACTCGATAGAAGTTGCCTGGTTTTCTCTTGCCTGAAAGGTTCATTCTTAACCCATTCACCAGCACAGAGGCTGGGCTTATCATGCACAATGTGCACCACCACACTGATGGTTCCTCATCCCATTTATCTGACAACACATAGTAATGAGCTCTACATATTCTGCTTCCTCAATACCTCGAGATTTCTGCCTTAATTAAGACATTAAGTGCCTCTCATGAGGATCATTCATTTTTGTCCTCCTAATTTTCATGTTCTGTGCTCCACTACTCATCCTAATCCTTAAATAAAATTTACTGAAGATAGCTCTTTAAGCTGATCACCTGATGCCCCACACACCCTAGAAAATGGTCACGTTTTTTCTCAGTGTGCAGTCTAGACTACAACTGGGCATTCATACTCTCCCCAAGCTAGTCATACTTCCTTCCCCACTCTGACATTCTTCTAATCCTAATGATTTATGGTGGGTTTTTTATTGATCATGTTAGCAAGGCATTATGCTAAATTTTCTCTGTGCATTATATCAGTTGCTCTGTGACAGCTCTCTGTGAGGTAGATATTATTGTCATGACAAATGAAGCTGAATTTCAGGCAGGTCAAGTAGTTTTCTCAAGACCACCTTGAAGTTATTTGAACTCTTGGTGTGAGCTGAACCTAAGAACTAGGATTCTTCAAAGCTCTTGCCTCTAACCCCTTTATCACACATCTTTTGTCTTCCTCCATCTGAATTTTTCCTATCTAGAAATATTTGATCCAGTTAATTGCTAATGAATCCTACAAATATTTTTGAAAGCTTCTTCTACACCAGGGTCTGTACTACCTATAAGAGATCCAATGACAAGGTAGATCTCAAAAGACTTTTTACTTTCTTTTTAAAAATTATCATTCTGTGCTAATTTCATACATGAATACAATGTATCTAGATCATATTTACCCCCTACTTTCTTTCTGTAACCTCTGAATAACCTCTACCATCCTCCTTGCAATTTCATGCCAGGGACTTCCTCCCCACTTTTCCTCCTCTCCTCTTTTTTTCTTCCTCTTTCTTTCTAACCAACTGAGCCTACTTAGTGTTTCTAATATGTGCAAAAATGTAGGAAGCCATACACTACCTACCAGGGGCTACCTCTGAAGAAAACTTAAGTCTCTTTCACCCAGCAATCATAAATTTCCAATAGCACTTCAGCTAGGGAGTAGGGCCTTGTGAGCTCCTCCCATGTTCATGTTTCAGTGTTGACTGGCTTGATCTTGTGTAGGTTTTGTGCCAGGAACCACAGCTACTTCCATCTGGATTCTATTTCTAAGGCATGTTGTACGTGGTAAATATGTCTGGAGCAAACCCAGCAAAGCCATGTCTTCCTTGTTTGCTAAAGTTTTTGTTGTCCAGACTATATACCTCTCTACAACTGCCTTCAGAGTTCTACCCTATCTTTTTTATTTCTCTGTCACTACATACAGCAGTCATAATCCTTTATCTGTCCCCAGGACCCCTTAGACAATTGCCATACACATCTATCTCTCATACTACCTTCTGGTAGAGACCAGTTATTTCTTTGAAGAGTGCATTCTATACAGACTTATAGTATAATAGATAATAATAATAGCCTGCTGTCAATGTATTTTTTGAGATGGCACTCTGGACAAGATTGTGCTAACAACCACAAGGAAGTAACTATGAAGATACTGAAAACATATTTGCCACCCTCAAGGATTCTGCATTCAAGTGTTGTAAACATATAATTTCTAGGCCCAGGCTTCCATATAAGCATAACATTGATTAAGTTAACCGAACTCATGCATTCTGAAGACTTATACCTTGACCAGGTATTGACCACAGATTGTAGTCTACAAGTCTTGTGTGCATATGTTCATGTGAATTAGGATGTTGCTGCTCTACTCTGGATAATTCTTTTGCTAATAGGAAGGCCTGGTAAAACACACCTGGTTTTTCTCCATCTGTATACTCGTCCTTCCCAACAACACATGTTCATTAAGAAACCACCAGAGTCCTTTCATCCACAAGAGCATGATTGTTGCTAGAAAGTGACATCATTGCCTACTAGAGCTGGAAGTCTCTTGGAAAATGATTTCACCCAAACTTCTCAGCTTATTAGAGAAGTTTAGCAATATTAAGCTAATTGATTTGAAATTGTCCAGTCAAAAATGATAAGATTCATAAATCTGAATGGAATGCAAGAGTCTTACTGTCCTGTGTTGATCTAATGCTATATCAAAAATTAAGGGGATTCTGTTTTTCCATCAGTCCAGAACAATAGCAGTTTTTCTGAATGCTCGGGGCTTCTGATTGTAATGTCTAAAGAATGATGCTTTAAAAACATCCCATTGTTGCAAAAATGATAGTCTTGGCTCCAAGACAGGTCCATTTCTGGATTTACTAATTCAGCTCATTAAGTTTAGTTTGTGTCTACAAAGAAAAATGTTGCCTCTTGATTTACTTAGCTTGCAAGACTGTATTTCTTTTTATACACAGAGTTCTGGGACAGTCCCTGAGTCAGCTCTCGGCTACCCTTCTTTCATAATGATTTAGGAAATAGTAGAGAAAGGAAGCTTGAAAGAAAGGGGATGAGTTGGCTAAAAGCCTTCCAAACACAGGAAAGGATGCCTTTGGTTTATAGGACAAGCCAGACATCAAAGGGATGAAAGGAAGGCATGAGTTAGGAGTCAGGAGATGGAAATAAGAGTGTTTGGGGAGGGGCATCTTGCTTGAATTATAACAAAAAAAAAACTGAGATGGAATTAATAAAGAAATCACAGGAGAGGAATTAAGATGAGGAATGTAGTGCAGATATGAACATTTTAGCAGCAATAGGATGTCACCTGCAGAGTGAAGCTATGGGGGTGGAGAGGAAGACATGAAGGAAAGGGAAGATACGTGTAATAGAAACCATCAAAAGGAACAGTGATTTTAAGCTTATTTTTAGAGTTCTACCAGCTGACAGAATTTAAAACATAACAATAGTGCTGTTGAAAGCTCAGGGAGGATATAGTGAGAAGAAAGGAAAACAAGAAATCAGGAAATACAGTTTTAAGCCCAGACCTAGAACAGTGGGGGCCAACATCGGAATAAAATCAGAAGTTGTATGAATAGACTCTCTTGCTAAATGGTGAGATAAAATAGCAATTATCCATTCCACCTTGAATATCTCTGCACCATCAAATCCTTATCATGTGCATACATGGCTTTGAAGTAAGAAAAAAATCCCATAATTCAACAACAAACTCATTAGCATGAATTGGGGGTGTACCCTTGTAGACTATGGCCTGAGAGTCAGATGAATAAGACAGAGCAAAGTACGACAATGGAGGGACTTTTCTGGTTGAGAAAAAAGCAAGAAGGATGTGGGAGATTTCCCAAGGAAGTGAAGCAGTAGGCAGATATTGAAAAATTGAGCATCTACCAGAAACGAGACAGCAAGGGCTCTAGAGGCAGAGATCCCAGTGCCCACAGCTACGTGGAGGCTGGAATACAGTGACATTGTTGAGCAAGCACAGGTTGGGCAATATTGGTGGAGTTGGTGCTGAGTTATAATGCGGGGAGAAGTCAAGAAGGGTTCATATGTCTTGAACCTTCCAAAGGATTGCATCATCTTTGAGAGACCAGAGGCCACAAACTCAAATTCACTGGGGCAGATGGACAGCACTAGGTTGGAAAGGAAACAAGAGTACTAACATGTCCTCTTGTAGGCAGTTGTCACAAGAATCTGGCACAGTACTGGGTCATCATCTGATTGCTACACCACAGCATCTGATATTCAATAGCTCCCCAAATAAAGTGAGCAGTCAAACATTTGATGTAAAACCTCCTCACTTGAGAGCACTGGAAATTTTATGAGTTAGGTCATACTGTGCTATGACAATGAAGAAATGCCAATGTTCATAATGTAATAATATAAAACAGGCTTATGTCCCACTCAGATAGCCCAATGTGAGCGGAACAAGCCCGCTTTCATGTACTTATGTCTAGAGGGACTTGTGGCCATCAGGATCATTAAACTTACATCAGGAGCACTCATTGTCTCTGAAAAGTATTGGCTTGGGCACCCATTGGTTGGGATGAAGCGCTTGCCTTCAGCCTAACTTGAAGGAAGACTGGGAGGGGTCACAGCACACAGTGGCATTCCATAAACCCTCACTTGTCTGCGACTGTAACTCATTTAAAAATCTATTTAAAGATAATGGAAAGGCCCATGCATGATAGCTGGATTCAGCAGAGAGATGGTAGTTTAAGATCTCTTCTAATGTTCAAGACCTAGGGTTTTAAAAATCATTACAGTTCAGACGCAATGCTGAGGATTGGCCAGAAGGGGGCGATACTAGATGTAGCAGATCTTGTGAAATTGCTTTGGGAAAGTCGTATTGGGGATCCACAACAGGACAGAAAGTGGTCAGTCTAAAGTTCATGAGTCTTTTGCCCTACAAAAGCTTCTCAGTTTCAAGAGGTCCCATTTATTAATTGTTGTGCTCAGTGTTTGTGCTGCTGGTGTTATATTGGGGAAGTGATCTGTGCCAATGCATTCAAGTGTACTTCTACTTTCTCTTCTATTAAGTTTAGTGTAACTGGATTTATGTTGAGGTCTTTGATCCACTTAGACAGCCTACAGAATGGGAAAATACCTTTACCAACTCCACATCTGACAGAGGACTGATCTTCAAAGTATATAAAGAACTCAAGAAACTAGACATCAAAATACTGAACAATCCAATTAAAAAATGGGCTAAAGAGCTAAACAGAGAATTCTCAAAAGAATCACAAATGGCTGAAAGACATTTAAAGAAATGCTCAACATCCTTAATCATCAGAGAAATGCAAATCAAAACAACTCTGAGATACCACCTTACACCCGTCAGAATGGCAATGATCAAAAACACTAATGACAGTCTATGTTGGAGAGGATGCAGAGCAATTGGGAACACTCCTCCACTGTTGGTGAGAATGCAAACTTGTACAACCACTGTGGAAATCAGTATGGCGGTTTCTCAGAAAATTGGGAATCGATCTACTTCAAGACCCAGCCATACCACTCTAGGGCATATACCCAAGGAATGCTCAATCATACCACAAAGAAACATGCTCAACTATGTTCATAGCAGCACTATTTGTAATAGCCAGAACTTGGGACAACCTAGATGCCTGTCAACCGAAGAATGGATTAAGAAAATGTGGTACATATACACAATGGAATACTACTCAGCAGGGAAAAACAATGACAGCATGAAATTTGCAGGCAAATGGATAGAACTAGAAAATATCATCCCGAGTGAAGTAACCCAAACCCAGAAGGACAAACATGGTATGTACTTACTCATAAGTGGATTCTAGATTTAAAGCAAAGAACAATCAGACTGCAACCCACAGGACCAGGGAGGCTATATGGCAAGGTGGACCCTAGGATGACTGTGGCTTAGAATAAGTTTTGGTTTTACTCAAAATAAACAAACAAACAAACAAAAAATAAAGTTCATGTGTTCCCACTAGCTTGGTTTGGTTGTCTCTCTATGTTTCCCCATCATGATCTTGATGCCCCTTTCTCATAGAAACCCTCTTCCCTGGGGCCGGTCTGGGTCCTCTGCATAAGTGAGACGGTTGTGTAGCGTGGTCTACTTAAGGGACCCCTGATAGTGGGATCAGGATCTATCCCTGGTGCATGAGCTGGCTTTTTGGAGCCCACTGTATTTGGTGGGACACCTTGCACAGTCTTGATGCAGGGGGAGGGGCTTGGACCTACCTCAGCTGAATGCCTTACTTTGTCAGAGGAGAGAATGGGGGGGCAGGTTTGAAGGAGGGCTGGGGGCGGGCAGCAGAAGAGAGGAGACGGGGGCTAGGGGTGGGCAGCTGGAGAGAAGAGAGGGGGATATGTGGTTGGTGTGTAAAATGAATAAAAAGTTTCTTAATTAAAAAAAGGAAGAAAGCGGGGCAGGAGAGCTGGGATTCGCCTGAGTGGTGCGTTCTCTCTTGGTTTAGAGTGAAGAGGACACCCACAGAGTTTATGGGAATTGGCCAAGATGCCCAGGTCAACAGGCAGCCACTGCTGCTCAGAACTGACTCAGCCTGGCTTTATTTATTTATTTATTTTTAAATATTAGTAGAAAAGAAAAGTAATGGAAATGTAAAACCTTTGACTTTGAGAATTGGGCTTTGGGGAGCTTATTTAATACAAACACCCAGTGCCATCGGATTTTGTTCATAACTGATTTTAAATGTGAACCTCCTCAAAGATATTACTTTCTTCTTAACATATAAGACCTGCCAATGGGTAAACATCAAACAGATAATGTATTCATTCTTTAACCTTGATTTAGACTCTTTTCCCATTACCTTCTGGGAAATCCTCAGCTTAAGCAAGAAATATTTTTATCTTTCTCACCTCTAAACGTGCCCTAGTGCTGGAACAGTAAGCATTCTAATCAGCGTGGTTCCCAACCATCTGCGATGAGATTCTGTGCGAGGATTCATCTAAGTCTCAAATGCTCAGAAGTAGTTAATCCACTTGAGCCTAGAGCAGAAAGGAAAAATCTTAAAAGGAAAGAAGCAGGGTGTGTGTGCGTGCTTAATGCAACAGTGCCTTTTTTGCTCAGACAATTAGAACATATATGACAATGTGTATCAAAAAAATTAGTGTTATGTGACATATTTGAATAAACCCTACACATAATATAGAAGACTCAGGTTTAGCCGTTTTCAAAGATTTATTTATTTTTATTTTATGTGTGGGGCATTTTATATGCATGTATGTCTGTACCATGTGCTAGCCTGGTGCCCTCAGGGCTAGAAGAGGCATCAGAGTCCCTGGAGCTGAAGTTACAGATGATTGTTAGCAGTCATGCAGGTACTGGGATCAAACCAGGGTCCTCTGGGAAAGCACCAAGTGCTCTTAATCACTGAGTCCAGCTCTCCAGCCTCTAGGACTTTCGATTTTAGATGATTGTTTCAATAACGTTCTATGTAGCCACATGCTGGTTAATCTTTCTCTATTTTATAAATATGAAAATAGACTCGTGAATATAAAACACAAGCTAACTGAGAGCTTTTGTTATTTAAACTCAGAGTCAGATTTTTCTCTTTCTAATACCATTTCTAAGAGTCTTATACTGGATTCAACAAATATTTGTAAAATATTTGCCAGGGACCTCAGATTTTGACGCATCTAACCTCATACTTAAAATAATCCCTTGTGGTCTTAGCTACTATTCTGGTTAATGACAGCAAAGGAAGCTGGGATGTTCTGGGTTTCATTCTATGGCCAGCAGAGACCAAGAGCAAGGACTCACATATTACAGCTCTTCATTTTACCATTCTTTCCACTCCCTGCCAAACTCTTCCTAGTAGTGGAAACTCCCCAGGTTTCCTGATCATTGTCCCTTTGTTTAGAGGGCCAGACAAAAGAGTTATTGGAAGACAAAAACACTTGGTCACCAAACCATTTGGAGACATAGATTTTATTAGTGTGTTTATCCCTCTAATATAAGACAGATTTCAACACAAGAGTTATGATCATGATATCCTTAGGGACTATGATTTTTGACTAGGAGGTGCCTTTTTAGGAAAGATTCAGCAAATATCTGAGTTTTCTATTCTTTACACAAATGCAGTCATGAGAGCAAAATCAAATGGATTGTACATTGGATCACACACCCAAGCCACATACCATAACCATGCATGCTAGACAATGTGGCCTAGGTTAGCACAGAAGTTAATCAAAGGAAAGTCTGAGTGATTTAGATGATAAAGTTAGCAGACAGCCTGAGCATAGCCACTGGTACTACGTTCAAGGGAAGGACAGACTTATGAATAAACACACGTAACTGGACATAACCTGTAGAATTAAATTTTTCAGTGCTACAAAAATGGTTCAGTTGGAGTCATATGAAATCAGTGGATATACTAATGTACTAATTATACTGTAAATGCAAAAATGTTAGAAATGTGGGCTTTCCAAGTTAGTTCAGTCAGTAAAGGGCTTGCATGGAGATGTTAGTTCTATACCAAGCATCCATGTAAAGAGTCAGTTCTCATGGCATGTGCTAGAATCCCAGCACTGAGGAGGCTGAGATAGATAGATTCATCAGTCAGCCTAGCCTGATCAGTGACTTCCAGGTCCCTGTAAGAGACCTAATTTCCAAAAGCAAGATGGATGGCTCCTGAGGAAGAATACCTGAGATTGACCTCTGGCCTTCCCATCCACATGTACACAACACACACACTCACACACACATGCACACATGAGAACACATAGGCATACACACCCCCATGTGTATACATACAAAATAAATACATAAATATTAGAGATGGGAAATAATTTAATAGAAAAATAAAATGAGTTAAATGATTATCAGTTTAAGGAGTAAGAAAAGGCACATAGAACAGACATTAAAACAGTAGAAAAGAATAACTTGTGGGTAACACTTTGAATACACAGTGGTCACAGTAAAAAGTTGTGGAATTGTACCTCATGAAAACCACCAGAGACAGCCCTAGAGGAATGACCAAATCCATGGACAGGAAACCACAGTCAGCACCTATTTCTAGGAAAGAGAAGGAACATCTGGGAATACCAATATTTGAGAAATGAGAATTCATGATAAATAGCAATAAGAGATGGTGCCCACTGCTTCTGCTAAAACAGCCTTGTGATTGGCACACAAGACAATAAACATGTCTTGAATGAATAAATAAACATATACAAAAATTAGGAAATGTATCACATTAAAATTGTTAACTATTTTGAAATAAACTGTGAAAATACTAAATCAAAACCTAAGAGATTAAGTTAATATGATATTTAGAAGGAAATATTATTTATTTATAAGAACAAGCAATCTGGGAATTAAGTGAATTTTGGTATCAGCTAAAGAAACTAAATTCAAACAAACAAACTCATTTTACTTTTGGTTATGAAGAATTAGATTGCAGCAGTCCAAAACTCTTGCTCAGAACATAAAGAAGAAATGGATAAATCATAAACATAACTAATTTGAATGCAACACAGAGCCACTGTGGGAGCAGGAACTCAGGCCCTTGTAGGAAAGGGAAGGCATCAGAATGAGCCCTTCTCCAATACCTGCTCCTGCAAAGCATCACAGAGTTCTGAGCATTTCAGACAGAGGAGCAGAGAAACTGAACACAAAGAAGACACCAAGGAGAAGGGAAAACGATGTTAAATTTGGCATGCTCTCTTCACTGTAGAAAATAAAATGAGCTTCATGGAGACTAAGACAATTGAGAATTAATGATGCCATGGATTAAAAAGTACAAAATAAAGGGCCAGGCTGTCTCAGCAATCTACCTTTCAAGACATTGACTGGGCAGGGGGATATGCCTTAGTAGTTGAGAGTGCATACAAAGGAGCAGAGTTCAGTTCCCAGCATCTACCTTCCAGAGGGGGTGGTGGTGGTCTCACAATCACTTGTGACTCCAGTTCCAGGAGTTCCAACATCATCTTCTGACCTCAGTGTGTACCTCTACTCATCTGCACACAAACACACATGTACCCATAATTAAAATTTTTAAATGACACTTTCAAAGAGACATTTAATTCTTTTCTTTTAAAATTGGAATATGTTAATTATACATAGTGATGTATTTTATACCATATCCTTTTACCAGATTCACACTCACCCTCAATTTTCTCTCCACTCCTTTCTTCCTGATACCATTATTTTCATCCATTCCCCAAGATGGTCTCACTTCTTCCTTCATGTGTTATGTTCATATCATTTTATATAGGAATGAAAAATGAACAAACACGTGATATTTGTCTTTCTAAGTCTCACTTATTTAGCTTAATTTGATGATCTCCCACTGGCATCCCTTTTTCTGAAGGTGGTGTAATTTTGTTTTACTTCATGGCTGAATAAAATCCCATCATGCTCTTCTGCTATACTCACAGATCAGTGCCTTATACAAGTCATCGTCAGAGAAGCTTCCTTTGGCAGCAGATAGGAACACATGCAGAGACCCACAGCCAAACATTACTTGGAGAGGGAGTCTAAATGGGAGGTCTACATTAAATCCTTCCTGTACGAGCTCAGGGAATCCCATGGAAGAGGAGACTGAAAGATTGTCAGAGTCATCTGACAATGGAGGAGATGGAGGACACCAGGAGAACAGGGCCCCCTGAACCAATTAAGCAAGGCACATATGAACTCACAGAGACTGAAGCAGCAAGCATGAGGCCTACACAGACCTGCACCAGGTCCTCTTTGTATCTGTTATAGTTACTAGTTTAGTATTTTTGTTTCTGTTTGTGGAATAATTTCAGAAGTATTAGCATTAGTCTTTTGTAAAAATTTGGTAGAATTCTGTGCTAGAACCACCTGGGTCTGTTTTGTTTGTTTGTTTGTTTGTTTGTTTGTTTGTTGTTGTTGTTGTTAGAACACTTAATTACTGCTTCTGTTTTACTAGGGGTTATAGGTCTGTTTAAATTGCTTTTAGATTTTCCAGTTTGGTGGAGGACAGGGTAAAGCATGTTCTTCTGACTGTCTGGATTTCCTCAGTGTTTGTTGTTATGTCATCCCTTTTGTCTCTAGTTTTGTTTATTTGGATCTGGTCTCTCTGTCTCTTAGTTAATTTGGTTAAGGGTTTGTCAATCTTATTGATTTTCTCAAAAAAAAAACTAACTTTGTTTCATTGATATTTTGTGGGTTTATTTTATTTGTTTGTTTCTATTCTATTGTTTTCAGCCCTGAGTTTGATTATTTCTTGTGGTAGTCTCCTTTGGGGTGTGATTTTGTCTTTTTGTTCTAGAGCTTTCATGTGTGCTGTTAAATTACTAATATGAGATCTCTAAATTTGTTTTTAACAAATTAAAATGTGAAATTTATTTTTCTCAAAAGGAGAAGGCACATAAGGTGATTGTGTTCAAAGTATATGATAAAGTTAAATAAAACACACCTCTTTGTGATACCTATCATCATGAACAATGAATATAAGCCAATTAAAATTATTTTTATGCATTTAATTTATTATTTTTTTCTTTTACTGAAAATACATTCTTTTCTGGTCCAGTCTGTTTGGTGTTCTGTATGCTACTTGTACCTTGGTAGGCACCTCCTCTATGTTAGGAAATTTTTCTTTTATGATTTCATTGAGGATATTTTCTGTGCCTTTGACATGGATTTCTTCTCCTTTGTCTATCCCTATTATTCATAGATTTGTTCTTTTCATAACATCCCACATTTCCTGGATGTTTTGTGTCTGAATTTTTTTAGATTTAACATTTTCTTTGACTGAGGTATTCATTTCTTCCATTGTGTCTTCAATGTCTGAGAGTTTCTCTTCCATATTTTGTATTCTGTTGGTGAGGTTTGCCTCTGATGTTACTGTTTGAGATCCTAAACTTATGGGACACAATGAAACCAGTGCTAAGCGGAAGGTGGTCTGCTACAGACCAGTGGGTGGAACTAGGGGAATCGATTTGGAGGAGAGAAGGGAGAGTGAAGGTTTGAAGATTCCCTACCTTCTTCACTGGCTTACCTGTTTATCCTATGTATTCAATTTTTAATGTGCATACCTATAACCATAAACTTCTGTATTAGAATTGCCCTTAGTGTATCTCATGAGTTTGGGTATGCTGTGTTTTCATTATCATTTTTCTTCTAGGAATTTTTAATTTCCTTCTTGATTTCTTTAATGACCAATTCACTGTTCAATAGTGTGTTGATCAGTCTCCTGGGATTTGAACATTTTTCTGAGTTTCCCTTACTCTTGATTTCTAGTTGTATTTCACTGTTTCCAGATAGAATGTAAAATTATTTAAATTTTGTGGAGGTGTGTTCCATATGTCATCCTACATTGTGCTTTATTTTATGATCTTCTGAAAAGAATGAATATTTGGAATTTGAGTGCTATATTACGTTTGTGTCTGCCAATTTCATTTTATCTACCATGCAATTTTACTATGATATTTGTTTTTCATGTTTATTTTATCTCCTTATCTGTTGGTAAGGTCAGGGTATTGAAGCCACCCATTACTATTATGTTGGGGTAAACCTGTATCTGTATCTGTAATTTTTGTTTTAAGAAATCAGCTGCACCAGTGTCTATTGTGTATATGTTTAAAATTATTATATCCTTGTGAAGAACTGATTGTTCAACTAGTTGATATGAAGCAACCATTTTTCTTTCTTCTGATGAACTTTTGTTCATAGCACAATTTGCCTGATGTTAGTATAGCCACACTTAATTTTGTTCTAGTTCCATTTGTTTAGAATGCAATTTTTTCATTCTTTCACCCTAATTCTGAGTCTTTCCAAGTGAAGCTTATTTCCTGGGTGTGAGAAATAGTTGGGTCCTGTTTCTAACGCAATCCAATATTCCATGCCTTTTTGGCTGTAGTATTGAAGCATTTGAGAAAGTCCAACATCTTATAATGAAAATCTTGATGAAACTAGGAATAAAAAAGAATGTACCTCAAGATAATAAAGGATATACAACACAGCAAATGTATAGCCAACTCTATGCTTAATGGGGGAAAAACTGAAGCATTTCTTTGAAATATGGGTCGAGAAGAGTATCAACTGTCTTCACTGTTTTTCAACACAGTGCTCAAAGAACAATAAGACAACAGAAAGGAATAAAAAGATACAATGAGAAGGTGAAAGTCAACCTTTTTTTCTATTTGCAGATGGCCTGATCATATACTTAAAAGGCCCTCAGGATCTCACTGGAAAAGTATCTATTTAATATATGGAAATATATATATATATATATATATATATATGATCATCTATAAGAATTAGTAACTTTTCTATGTACCAATAAAAACATGTTGAGAAAATATAAGGAAAACAACCCAATTCTTTCTCACTTTGAAACAAACCTTGAAGTAAGCATTTCCAGGGAATTAAAAAATATCTGTAATGAAAAAAAATTAAAAACTAAAGAAAGAAATTGAAAAAATACAGTACAGATAGGAAGACATTCTTGTTCATGAATCATCAGAGTTAATATTGGGGCAAAGTTCTATATACCAAATAAATTTACAAATTCAATGCAAGCCCCCATTAAAATTCTAATGTCATTCTTCAGAGAAATTGAAAATAAGTCCTAAAATTCATACAGAAGCACAAAAGACCCTAGATGGCCAAAGTAATTCTGAGGAATAAGAAGAATGCTGGAAGTATCAGTATACCTGATTTCAATACATTTTATGGAGCCACAGGCATGGTACTGGCACAAAATCAGTCATCTACAGAATTAGAATAGACTGGAAGACACAGATGCAAGCACACAAGCATAAATAGAGTATATGTCACAGCTGCAGACACCTGCTTTTGACAAAGATGCCAAAAAATGCTTTTGAGAAAAGGTATCATTTTCAACAATTGTTCTGGAAAAACTGGAAATACACCTGCGGAAGAATTAAACTAAGCCCTTATTTCTTGATTCAAAAATCAAACAAAGATCTTTAATGTCAGACCAGAAACCCTGACATGGCTAGAGTAAAATGTAGGAAAAATGCTTCAAAATCTAGGCATAAGCAAGGACTCTCTGACAAGTATCAACTTGCTTCTCTATTTATATATTGTTAGAAAATGAAGGTAGAGACAAAAAATTGAAGAGATCTTAGGTAAATAATTTAATGGTACACCTCAAAGCACTAGAAAAACAACAGCCAGTCCCAAAATCAGCATATAAAAAGTAAAATAAATAAATAACAAGTTAAGAAATCAATGAGAGGGAAATGAACAAAAAAAGAAGCAATGAAACAAAGTAGTTCTTAGAAAACATATACAAATTAACCAACCCTTAGTTAAACTAAAAAAGAAAAGAGCCAATTGAATAGAATTAGGGCCAGAAAAGGAGACATTATAGCAGATACTAATGGAATTCAGAAGCTCATTCGGGGAAACTTTGAAAACCTGTATTTCAATAAATAGAATTTTTAAAATTTTTTTAATTTATTCTTCTTTCATGCAATACATCCTGACTACAGCTTTCCCTTCCTCCCCTTCTCCCAGTTTCCACTCACCTCCCCTCTCCCTCATATCTACTCCCCGACCCTTCCCACAGCAAAAAAGCAGGCCTCCTAGGGACCTCAGTTGAACATGGCACAACAAAATACACTAAGACCAGGCACAAACTCTCACATCAAGGCTGGGTGAGGCAACCCAGTAGTGGGAAAAAGATCTCAAAAGCCTGCAAAAGAGAAATTGGAATTTTTGAAAGGTGATTTCTTTTTATTCATTGAGAACTTAATATGTGATTACAATGTATTTTGATAAAATCCATCGCTCACTCCCCACTTCAAATCCTTCCAGGGCCTCCACCCATTCTAAAAATAGATAGCTGAAAACCCTACCTTCACTGGAATTATTCCACATTATTGAGAAATAATGCTTCCTCCAGATACCACTGATAAGCTTCTCATGTTTCTGTGCTCAGTCTTATAACCATATGCATAAGGGGAACACTGATTGAGCTCCATAGGTGATATATTAAAAACAGAAGAAATGGGAATTTTAAAAGTGGATAAAATTTTAGACACATATGAGCTACCAAAATGAAACCAAGATGATTTACAACTGAAACATATCTCTAACTATCAAGAAATGAGATTGAAAGGATAATAACATCTCCCAATTAAACATATCTTAGTGATCAAAGTCAGACCAAGTGCCAGCATTGAGAGAGGAGTTGGGCACATTCCTGTCCCTAGCTGTGGAGCTATTGGCAATGGTGAACTGCTGGGAGAGGAAGAGTCAATTTATCATAAGGGTGTATCCTCTGATATGAACGTGCTCCTGTGGAAGACTACACATCCAGACTATTTGGGCAGCACAAATTGGTCTTGAAAGATTTATTTTAAAAAGAACACAGATTTGAGGGGTAGGGAACGATGGTGGTTCTGGAAAGAGTCTGTAGTTCCCATTCTAAATAGCTGCAGTTTAAAATGTAAATACACCACCTAGACTATCAATTTTATAATTTTCAGGGGAAATGTGGAATTACATATGTTGCATATATGCTGAATACTTTTTTATATCAACTTGGCACAAGCTGAAGACATCTGAGGGGAGGAAGCCTCAATTGAGAAAATGCCTCCATTAGATCAGCCTATAGGCAAATCTTTAGGGCATTTTCTTAGTTAGTGATTGATGAAAGAGAGCCCAGCCTATTGTGGATTTCCCATCCCTGGACTGGTGGTTCTGGGTTCTATAGGAAAGCAGAACAAGCAAGCCATGAAGAGCAAGCTAGTAAACAGCGCCCCTTCATGGCCTCTGTATCAGCTCCTATCTCCAAGTTCCTGCCCTGCTTAAGTTCCTGTCCTGGCTTCTTTCAGTGATGAACAGTGACAAGGAAGCATAAGCCAAATAAACCTTTTCCTCCCCAAGTTGTTTTGGTCACAGCAATAGTAACCCTAACTAGGATAGAAGTTGGTACCAGGATAATGGGATATTGGGGTGACACACCTGATCAAGATGTTTGGGGAAGAATTGAGGAAGGACTTTGGAACTTTGGGCTGGAAAAGCCACTGAATGTTGAGAGATCAGTGAGCTTTTCTGTGGGAACTTGGAAGATAAGAATGTTGAGAGTAGTGCAGATGATAGAGGCCTGGCTTGTAAAGTTCCAGAGGGAAGCAAAGACTTTATAGACCATTGTGTGAAGAATCTGTAGTGTCTGGTGAGCTGAGATTAAGAAGAGATTAACATCATTGAGGTGAAGTCTTCTGGAAGGTGTTTTCTTAAGGTGACCACACAGAAGTTGTGTTCCAGAAGGGGCCAAGATTGTACCTTGTGCTGGCAGCTGAACATGGTAGTGTGACAAGTCACCTAGGTGGTACTGATTTTGAAGGAATGAAAGTGTCATGGAGAGCAGTTGAGGCTTGGCACTGTGTGGCAGTGCTGGAGTCCCTGAAGAGAGCCCAGGAGAAGCTATTGGTGAAAGTGCAGCCTAGTTGCTACAAGAGACCCCAGGAGTTGTGCAGATTCCAGAGTTCCATGGGATGACCACCAAGAACAAGGGCAGCAGAGGAGTGGAGCTAGAATGAGACTAGAAGACAACCTATGTGTGCTGCAGAAGGCAGAGCCAGAGAAGTGACCTCCATCCCTTAGGAGGAGCTGAGAAAATCGTGAGCAGATCCCCAGATATCAGACATTGAGTTATTTGGAGTTTGGTTTTGCTTTGCTTTGATTCTGACTGTGCCCTGGTTCTTTCCTCTTGAAGTAAGAAAGCATTTAGCTTATTTTTTATTTCATAGAAGTCCACAGTTGAGAGATATTATAATTTAAAAGACTTTGAATTTTAAAAGAGACTGGATGTTTTAAAGAGACTGAATTTTTAAGTGTTCGAATTTTTAAAGGCTGTGGAATGTTTAAGGTTTTTTTTTTTTTTTTGGTTTTTCGAGACAGGAGGGATTCTCTGTGTAGCTTTGCGCCTTTCCTGGAACTCGCTTGGGAGACCAGGCTGGCCTCGAACTCACAGAGATCCGCCTGCCTCTGCCTCCCGAGTGCTGGGATTAAAGGCGTGTGCCACCACCGTCCAGCCGGAATGTTTAAGTTTTTACAATGCTTTATACTGTGATGTCTTTACTAGTGTGTGATTTGGGGGAAAGGATGTGGCTTAACAGTGATGTGTTTGTTTATCAAGTTGACAAGGGATCAG
>CABHPQ010142066.1:0-24418 GCA_902168405.1 Peromyscus aztecus | reverse complement strand
TTACCTGAAAAATTCAACATTCTAAAAGCATGAGATCCTTTTCTTGTAAATTGTGTTTAAATAGTGAAATACAGATATAGTGATAATATGTTTTTTAATAGGGGAGCTGCTGGCTTATTGTGAATAGGGATAGTTCTAAATGTTAACTCTTAAGTCATATTCATTAGGGCCCTCCATCCACTATTCAAAACATCCCTGCAATGTCCATTTAGTTGTCTATCACAAGTGTACTGAGTACTTTCTAAACTTCCTATTGTAAAATGTCAAGAAGAAAGAGCAAGAAACCAAGTAACTGGGAATACATAGCATAAATGTTATGAAAATCCATAGCGAATGTTCAGAATATCCTAGGACAAATGGATTTAGACATCACAACAGGTGCACAGAATACTGCATTTTGCTTTGAAAACTTAGTTCATCAATACAATGTTGTATTTTTTCATGAGTACTATGTTTCCTCAAGAAAACTCATAATTTTAATATGTCAGATATAGCCTGACATGGGTGCTGGAGAAAACAAACAAACAAAAACAAGTAAATAAATAATAAATAAATGTATTTTGAGGTAAATGGATGGAACTAGAATGTTATATTGACTGAAGTAACCCAGTCCCAGAAAGACCAACACTGCATGTTCTCTCTTATTTGTGATTCCTGGCTCCAGATCTTCACATGTGAGTATATAACCTAGCACAGTTACAGAAACCAGAAAATTAACAAGGTACTATGGGGTACAAGCAATATAAAGGGGGAAATGGGGAACTTTAATTGGGTAGGGAGTGGAAGATCAATAAAAGAAAGAGAGGGAGGAGAGAAGACTAACTCTAAGGATCATACTATTTTTATTTAGCCCAAATCATGTATAATACATATAAATATATACATATACATATCATATAAATTTAAATGATGTTATGCTATTTGGGCTGACAATGTTGCCCACAAGAGCCATAGACTATTTAACAAAACCCCAGGATCAGGCACATGAAATCCCTGTTATCAGGGGAGTCCAAGAGACTCCAGAAACAATATAGGGCCTATTTTATAGGTTATTGTTTTTGTAACCAAGAGCTATGTAACTGGACTTAAGACCTGCTCAACAGGAAGGAAATCATGCCTGGTACTGGAAACCTAGGCAACCACATAGGACTAGTAAAGTCATGGATCTTAGAAGAGAACATCTACTGCCAGTCTCCTAAAACAGCATTATTCCTAGCTGCATTCTAAACACCATGCTCATCCCCACAGATACATGTGACTCTTACCCCGTTTAGTTTACTATTCTAAACTCCTACTATGATGGGCCATCAAGGCCTGCCTACAGTGTTTAAGTTTTCCAGGTCCAGAGCACTAAAATCTTCTACATTCATCCAAAATTAGCATGGACAGGTCTGTCATAGCAATAGACTATTCCCTGGTACCAACTTCTGTCTTAATTACTTTTCTATTGTGTAATACATTATGACCAGTGAAACTTCCAGGAGAAAGAGTTTATTTGGTGCTTACAATTTTAGAGGGTTAGATCTGTGACCATCACGGTAGTGAGCATGGCACCAGGCAGGCAAGCATGGTGCTGGATCAGTAACTCAGAGCTTACAACTTGAGATACAATCCCAAGGCAGATGGACCCAACTTGGAAGAGCATGGGCTTTGAGATTTTAAAGCCAACCCTCAGTGACACACGTCCTCCAACAGTGCCACATTTCCTGATGCTTTCCAAATAGTTCCACCAACTGGGACCAAGTATTCACATACATGAGCCCATGAAGGCCGTTTATTCAAGTCGACCATTACAGAAAACCACAATCTGTTAGAATGCAGAGAGCAATTTACCATGTGGTGGCTAGCCCTGGTTGATACATCTACAATACAACTCCTTCACTTAAGGCTCAGGGAATATCATGAAAGAGGGGACACAAAGACTGTAAGAGTCAGAAGACAAGGAATTCTGCAGTGAGATTGTGTCTCCGAGAAATGACAGGGAGGCTTCACAGATGATACCTCAACATTATGGCTGCCTAAATAAGACTTGAATAAGTACAATATCAATAGACAAATTAACACGAAGAGAGGGACATTTTATGGGACCCAAACTAACTCTAACCAAAGAACTACAGACAATTAAGGAATTAAAAGAGGTGGAGAAATAGTCTTCCCTAGGGATGAGCCCCCAATTGGTTATTCATTATCAAGAGGTCAGTCCTGAAGCCATATACATACAAGTAACACTAAACTGACTGAGCAAGTTGAAGCTATATATCTATATCCATATCCACATCCATATCTACATCTATGTCTGTATCTGTCTATCATTTATCTATCTACCTGTCTATCTATCTATCTATCTATCTATCTATCTACTATCATCTATCTATCATCTATCTATCTGTCTATCTACTATCTATCTACTATCTATCTATCTATCTATCTATCTATCTATCTGTGTATATTCATCTGTGTGCATGTGTGTGCACATAACAATAACAAAGAAAAAGAGGCTATGAATTTGAGAGGGGGCAAGGGGAGGGGCATGAGGGGTTAGAGAGAGAAAAGGGAATTGGAAAAGTGATGTGACTGTACTTTAATTTCAAAGAAATTTTACAAGGGAAAAAAGTCATGATTTTTTTTTATGTTGTAAATGAGAGTGGGTAGTGGGTAGCTGTAGTGGGTAGCTGTTCCAGCTTTGACCTGGAAGTACTATACTCATTGAGGCTTCAATAACTGTCACGACTACACCTACAATGCGAGGCCGAGACAGGAACCCTTAAGACCCGAGCTCCGGAAGTGCCGGCTCTCATGGTTCCTGGATCCTGGATGCTGGAGGTAGACCGAGCAGAGTTTCCCAGAGCACACTGCTGGACTGTGCTACACCTTTCCCAGACCCTGTAATCTGTCCCTTTACTTGTAAGTTACCCCACAAAATAAACCTCCCTCGTGGAGTTGCCTTAATACTACAACCAATAAGAATCCTAAAATGGAGCAAACAATAAGAAGTCAAGATTCCAGTTGAGTCACAGCAGATATCAGTATAAAAACATTCACAATCCTTGGGTAATCTAATTTTCCATTTTATTTTCATCTTAAGCTTGCCCCCAATTATTTGTCTTGAAGTTAACTTTTGGAGGGACAGGAAGTATTATCTTAGAAACTAGGTTGAGAAACATGCTCAATGATAGAGCTGAGCTTTAAATTTTGAGTTTAAAAATGTACATCAGGAGCAGGGGAAGGTCTTTTCTTAAGGTACCTCTAATTCAATTTTCTGTGTGTATGGTGGTGGTTCTATAAATATTTTTTTTTCATTTTTTGAATGTGGACAAAATCTGTGGTATTTTTCCCCTTCTAAAACATTACAAAAATCTATTGCTTATATACAAATAAATTTCTTTGATAAAAAGAAAAAAATTAAAATAGTACAGACTGAAACGAAGAAAAAAATGAAATGTAGTTGGTAAGTGGTAAATTATTTCTGTGTTCTATTCCCTTTAAGTAAGGACACAGTAAGAAAGTATGAACAATTTTTCTGGCTGCCCCGCCTGTGCTTGTAGTGACATTATTCTTACTATTCAGATTTTCTCATAGAAGTAACAGCTATTAGGTGACTTCATAAGTGTTTGAATGATGTACACAGAAGACAAAACTTGCTGTTAGCTAAAACTTGTCTGTGCTTCCTACTAAATTCAGAGTTCTTGTTACTCATGTGTGAGCTGCACAAAATCTCAAATGATGCATACTTTCTCGAGCTTTCCAAACACCGAATCTGCAGTGCTGAATGTTGCAATGATACCAACTGCCCCTCCTTGTCATGTGATCTACAATGTTCACACTCTGGATCTCCACCAGGGGGATGTCAATATTTACTTCATTTCATTTCTCCAGAAAGTTGAAACATTTGTAACAATGGAGAACACTACACCAAAATAATGGAAAACAGTAAAAAAAAAACCAAGCA
The DNA here is from genome assembly GCA_902168405.1 of Peromyscus aztecus. Taxonomy (NCBI): domain Eukaryota; kingdom Metazoa; phylum Chordata; class Mammalia; order Rodentia; family Cricetidae; genus Peromyscus; species Peromyscus aztecus. The sequence continues at coordinate 20,469 of CABHPQ010142066.1, read as the reverse complement.
AAAAACAAAACCAAAAACTCAACCATGTATTTTGATTTGTTTCTGGAAAGAACATTTTTCATAATCAATTATAAATTCATTTTTCACATGTATGGATTTCCAAATACATCAATTAACTCTTTACTCATTGTCCACTCAAAGGAAAGCAAACAAAAATAGCTTTTGGTTTCCCAGTGCTCATAGGTACCATTCAGTAGTTTAATATTGCTACCTTTTCTACTGGAAGTTGCTTGTAGCTTGGAGATAACCTTGAGTTGTTCAGCACACCTCAGTTTATTTCTTAAGATTGAAAGAAGACAAGAGAACAATACTTGAATTTGTATATATAATTCTGAAGGTGTGTAGATGAAGATTTTCTGAATAAAAGGCAATTCTCTTCTGGTTTAATTTATTCTACTATAGTCTTGCTCCTCCCGTTTCCATCTGTCACAGTCAAAACACCACTCAAAAGTTGAATAGCTTTTTATAAATTGTATTATGTTTTTATTGTGTTGAATGTGCTTGTGATGGCATGGAGGTAAAGGAGAACCAAGAGCCCGCCCTCTCCTTCCAGCATCTGGGTCCTGGGGATCAAACTGGAACTGCCAGACTTGAGGGCAAGCACCATTACTACTGGAGTCACGTCACCAGCCCCAAATAGATATTTTAAATAAATTTACAAATAATAGCGACACACTTGGAAAATTACATTGTTAATGCTGGCTAGGCTCTTGAGATGTTTCTATATACCATAGTTTTGGGCAGGCTTTGATTTCCTTTTCACTTGCTTCAAGAATTTTTGAAAATTTCCTATTTGATATTTTTGTTGTTGTTGTTAACCTGTTGATTGGCCAAGAATTGTTGTTTAATTTTCATGTATTTTTGTAATTTTTTTAAAGTACCTCCTGTTCAGTTCAAATTTTATTTCATTGTAGTCAGAAAAGGCGCATGCTATAATTTCAATGTTTTCAGTCTGCTGACAATTGTTTTGTGAACAAAACATCTGGCCGGTTCTGGATGCTGTTCCACCAGCTAATGTGAAGAACATGTATTCTGCAGCTGTTGCAGGTTATGCGGGTTGCATCTCTAATGAAGATGCAGCTCCTTCAAGTAGGGCAAATTCACTGGCAGCTCTGGGTGTGGGGTACCTGACTATTGGTGTGGTGAGCCTGTCCACAGCCACTCAGCAAAGGTGTGTGGTGAGCAGCAATACCTTGCTCCTTCCAAGGCTTGTGGGGAGGGTGAGCAGGGCTGCTTAACTGGGGTTGTGATTGGTGATATGGGGACTTGTGAGCTGAGCTGTATATGATGGGCTCCAGTCACCCAGGAGCTTCCAGGGCCATCCTGTGCCTGCCTGCCCTGCAACACCTCTGTCACATCCCCACTCCACCCAAAGCCTTGCTTCCAGCCCTACTGTGAAAGAGTTTTAATATGTTCTTTATTTTCCTGTCCTTTATTATTTTTTTCTTGAGGAAACTGTACTAGACCCATTAGTTAAACATCTTGCTACCATCAGTCCTGTCCTTTCTTGTTTTCTATTTTCACTTTTGTTTGGGAATTATGTTTCGGAATAATTTTACACTCATTTTACAAAAATTCTTATTAGAGTATGTAAGGTTTTTTTTTTCCAGTTGTGATTTGTTTTTTGTTTTTTTGTTTTTTGTTTTTTTTTCTCAGCAACAGCAGGAATTTCTCAGCTTCTCACTAAAGGTTTGTCTACTCCATTCTTATTCCTCTGTTAGTAAAGAAACTTGATGAATTTTTATATCCTATGTACTATACCCTGTTTTTATTAGCTTTTAAGGTTTTTTCATATTCCTTTTGCTTTGTCTAAATTGCTAAGTCAGTTTCAGAGAAATATAGCTTCAGTTACTTGATTTATTTTTAAGTAAAGAACTTTTTGTAAGAAAATTTAAATAGTCTGTGTTTTCTGAAAAAACAAAAACTCCTCTCCTATATAAAGTAGTGATGTCAAGTGGCATTTTCATTTTCTCACTATAAATACTCATATAGTTTTTCTTGCAATTGTTTTATATTACTTATAGAAAACATAACACATTGGTTTATTTATCTGCTATTTATATATTGTATCACCTATATTATTTGACTTCTCAAATAAATAAATAAATGGATAAATAAGTAAATAAATAAATAAATCTTCCTGAAATGATTATTTTTCTATAAAGAATTCTGCTCTTTTACCTTGGTGAATTTCTGGTATTGCCTGCTTTTCTCATAAAATATATTTATTTTTATGTCTATCTATATAATTTGAATATAGATATACCACAGTGAACATAATTAATAAGATTTAGTATAAGTAAATAGGTAGATAGATAGACAGCAGATAGATAGATTTAGTTCCTAAAATCCAGAGACTACCACTTTTTTAATAAAAACTACTACAGATTGTTTTAAAAATAAAGATAATAAGAATTTTTATACAGGCATAGATTTTAAAGATTAAAGTTTGGTATCTTCAATGTTGTGATTATTGATTAAAGAGTTTTCATGTTAATGATGGCTTTTTCTGATATACATCATGTATATCTTACTATTTGATTAGAGATGATTTTATTTTGTGGGTTTTTCTTAGAACATTGTGAGGAGTTTTATTCTAGTGCATAACAGCCTTTGATGAGCTCTTACTCTGCACTATTTGACAGACATTTCATGACTCTCTCTTTTACTCTTACAAAATGAATGAAACATACAATTGCATCTTCCTGGTGTAGATGCCAAGAAGAAAATGATGGTGGATATAGAAGTCATCAAAAGTCAAACTAAGCACATTGCATAGGCCAAGATCTTAAGCTAGCTAGCAAACAAATTCCATTGAAGTTGATGTAGCAACAGAATCTTCTCATATCACATCACTGCTGTGCTTACAAATAAAATGACTTAGTTACTAGAATTCCTTCTGTTCATAGAATTTCAATTTTAACAAATTGATTTTTTGCATTAAAATTCACACACAGAAAAGACTTCTGATAAGGGTCTTTAAAGCATTATTCCATATTATAAGTTATTTTAAATAACATTTTTTCTAGTGCTAAATTTAAAAAGAAAATTTAAGTAAATGTCCTGAAACCTATCATATACCATGCATATGATAATAATACTAAAATAGTTTATTAACAGTTATAAATGCCCAATAAAGGTAGCATTTTCATAATTTTCTATAGGTAGTTTTGTTTTTAATTAGATATATAAACTTAAAATATTTATTCCAAAAAAAGTTTCTTAATTCTCTGTTCTGTCATTTCACATTATCCTTCCCTTACATTTGTATCTTCACTGTAATCTTTTGGTTTGCAACAACGCTTTGTTAACTGTTTTCAATGGGAGAAGAAATGTATTGTTTCTGTGTAAGCACTTGAGTCACTAAGATTTCTTAACATGAGGGTCTAGAGAGATGACTCCATGGGAAGAGCACTCATTCTACAAGTGTGAAGACCTGAGTTTGAAGGTCCAGTGCTCGCACACACACAGATTGGGGCATAGCTGTGTATGCTGTAATCCCAGCATTGGGTGGTGATGACACGTAGAGCCGAAGAGCTCACTGGCCTTCCAGCCCAGTCAATGAGGCATCCTTCCAGTGCAGTGAGAGATCCTGTCTCCAGGCAAAAGAGCAGAGAGCAAGAGATGAAGATATCTGTCATCCTGCTCTGGGCTTTGTATTTATACACACATCTACTTACACACTCATGCTCATACACAACAGCATAGATACAGCACACACACACACACACACACACACACACACACACAGGAGGGTGGGTTTACACAACAGTAAACACTTCTCTGCATTCATGATTCTTGAATAAGGAAATATTGTCCTTTATATCTCCAAACTTCATGTCCTTTCCATCTAGCATCTAACTCTAAAATAGGTCTGTTTATTATTTTCATATTATTTTTTACTGGAACACTGAAGACTTCAAATATTTTATCTAATCATATGTCTATATGTTTTGCTTCATTTTTAATTTATTTTTAAGTTGTATTTAAATGTGTGTGTGTGTGTGTGTGTGTGTGTGTATGTGTGTGTGTATTTCTTTGTAAGGATATGTGCACACACGAGTTCAGTGCATACACAGCTCAGAAGAGGGCAATGGAGTTGCCTTGCAGCTGGAGTTACAGGTGATTGTGAACTGCCTTAGGTAGGTGTTGGGAACTGAACTCTGGTTCTCTGCAAAAAAGAGTGCATGCTCTTACCTGATGAACCTATGCTTCTTTTTTCTTTAAACTGGAAGGCATGATGTTTTATATTTAGTCTTTGTTTTCCTGTTATCTCTACCATTTATAACTATATTAAAATTGTTTTTATCTAACAAGAACTCAGTGGAATCACTAAACAAGTTATTTCAGAGTTAGCTTAGCCTGCTCAGTTTAAAAATTAATTTAATTATAATAAAAATAAAAAACATCATGTGTCCCTATTAACCAGATCCAATACATCCAGATCAAACCAGTCTATATATTTCAGGGAACTTCTATCCAGTTAGAATAGGCATTCTGAAGCTGTGGAACTTCATGTTAGATTTTTACACTTTCACTATTGAATGTACTTTTATTTAGGTATCTACCACCAAAACCAACCAAAAACTCAGTGAGAGTTAGAAATAGAAAAGCAAGCAACATTGTATCCTCTTTCAAAACTCATGACCATTATTTGCATGCCATCATTCTTTATTCCCTGATATTTAGTCTTTCTTTTCTACTTGCATCCATATATGCATTTGTTTACACAAATACATATATTATTGGCTAGATTTCATGAATGAGGCAGACTGTGGTCTTTTGGTTTCTGAGATTATATGACCTTGCTTAATATTATGCATTGGAAATCCATCAATTTTCCTGCAATTGTCGTGATTACATTTTTCTTTGAAGCTAAATAGTATTTCACACACACATGTATGTACATACGTATAATATTTTCATTATCCATCCATCTGTTGATAGATGTCTAGGGTGACTTAAGTCCTTTGCTGTAGTGAATAAGGCAGCAATGAACATGGGGGTGTACATATCACTAAGGTAGAGTATGGAATGAAATGGCTGGACCATATTGTAGTTCTATTTTTAATTTTTTGAGAAATGTCCAAATTGATTTTCACAATGGTAGTATTAATATGAACTCCCACCAAAAAAGAATAAAGATTCTCCTCTCAACATTCTTTGCACCATTTATTGTCATATTTGTTGATGATAGCCATTCTGACTGGGGTGAGGAGGAATCTCAAAGTAGTTTTAACTTGCATTTCCCTGGTAGTTAGGGATATTGAACACTTTAAAATAGTTATTATCTCTTTGTGGGTTTTAGTAATCTCATATAAAGAAAAGTGCAAAGTTGAAAATTAATAAAATCAGAGATAAAGACTGGCATTACAACTGACTCCAGTGAAATTCAGAACATCAAAAATTCCTATGAAAATCTTTACTCTGAAATGCTGGATAATACAGAAGAAATAGAAAAATTTCTAAATGCATACCTCCTACCAAAAACAAGCCCTGAAGACATAAATAATTCAAACACATCCTCATGTAAATTATTCTTAATGTGGTCTATAAAGCAGAATGTGAAAGAGCATTACCAAATTCATTCTAGGAATTCAGTATTATACCAATCTAAAAACCAAGTAAAGAAAAAGAAAACTATAGACTGATTTCTTTGATGAAGATAAACAATATTTTTCAGCAAATACCTGCAAACTGAATTCAGAAACACAGTGAGAAGATTATACATTATGACCAAGTGGCTTCATTGAGAAAGGCAAAATTGGTACAACATACATAAGTCAATAGGTATAATACACTCTGTAAGTAAACTTAAGGACAGAAAACACGTAATTATTTCAATTGATAATAAAAGGTATTTAACAAAGTTAACATGTCTTTATGATAAAAGTTCTGGAGAATTTATGAATAGATGAAACATACCTCAAAATAATAAAGCCTATCTACAACAAATTCATTGCCAGCATTAAATTAAGTGGAGACAAACTGAGAGCGTTTCCTTTAAAATCAGGAATGAAAAAAGAAGGTCCACCCTCTCCTCTCATATTTGAGATAATGCGTGAAGTCTTAGATACAACGATTAAACAAGAGAAAAACATAAAAGTAACAATAGAAAGAAAGAAGTCAAACAACCCTTATTTGCAGACAACATGATTCTTTTTTTTTAATTTATTTTATTTTACAATATAATTCAACTTTACATATCAGCCATAGATTCCCCATTCTCCCCCCTCCCGCCCCATCCCCCTCCCCCCGGCCCATCCCCCATTTCCATCTCCTCCAGGGCAAAGACTCCCCCGAGGATTGAGATCATCCTGGTGGACTCAGTCCAGGCAGGTCTAGTCCCCTCCTCCCAGGATGAGCCAAGCGTCTCTGCTAAGCCCCAGGTTTCAGATACAGCCAATTCATGCACTGAGCACAGGACCCAGTCCAACTGCCTGGATGCCTCCCAGACAGATCAAGCCTATCAACTGTCTCACCCATTCAGAGGGCCTGATCCAGTTGGGGGCCCTTCAGCCATTGGTTCACAGTTCATATGTTTCCATTCGTTTGGCCACTCGTCCCTGTATTCCATCCATCCCTGGTCCCAACAACTGTTGCTCACATAAACCCCGCTCCTTCTCGCCAATTGGACTCCCAGAGCTCCACCCGGGGCCTGACCGTGGATATCTGCATCTGGGGTTTCTAGCACGACAATTAGGGTGTTTGGCCATCCTATCACCAGGGTAGGTCAGTTCAGGCTATTTCTCGACTATTGCCAGCAGTCTATTGTGGGGGCATCTTTGTGGATTTCTTTTTTTTTTTTGGTTTTTCGAGACAGGGTTTCTCTGTGTAGCTTTGCGCCTTTCCTGGAACTCACTTGGGAGACTGTGGATTTCTATGGGCCTCTCTAGCACTTTGTTTCTTCCTATTCTCAAGTGGTCCTCATTTATCATGAACATTCCTTGTGTTCCCTCTCTGTTCTTGATCCAGTTGGGATCTCCCGCTCCCCCAAGTTCTCTTTCCCTCGCCCCTCGCCCCTCATTACCCCCACTCACGCCTAGACTGTTCATGTAGATCTCATCCATTTCTCCGTCGTTGGGCGATCCCCATGTCTTTCTTGGGGTCCTGTTTTCCAGGTAGCCTCCCTGGTGACAACACGATTCTTAAATGACTCTATTGAGTTTACTAGAAAACTCTCAGACCTATTAACTCACATAAGCTTGCAGTAAATAAAATTAATTAAAAACCAAAACAAAACCTTCATTTATACTAACAGTGGACTCTCCAAAAAAATTATGAAAAAATATTCCATTCCAAATAACTTTAAAAAGTATTTAGGTACATAATTAACCAAAAAAGTGAAAGACATTTTTAACGAAAACTTAAAGAAATTGAAAAGGAAATCACAGGTGATGGAAAGACATTGCATACTTTTGAATTGGCAGAATTAATATTGTGAAAATGGACATTCTATCAAAATAAATTTACAAATTAAATGAAATACCTATCAAAATTCCAATGTCCTATTTCACAGATTTATAAAGAACAAGAATTCACATGGGACCACAAAAGACCATGAATAGTCAAATCATCCTAAGGAGTAAGAATACTTCTGGCAATATTACAATACTGGATCTCATATTATACTACAGGAATCAGGTGATAAAGATAGTCTGATATTGATCTAAAAATGAACTTGTAGACCAATGGAACAGAATAGAAGACTCAAAAATAAAATAACAAAGCTATACCAGTTTTGACAACAGAAGCAAAGACATACAATGAAAAAAAAGATAGCCTATTCAACAAGTGGTGCTACCAAAGTTGAATTTCTACATGGAGAAGAATTAAATAATTGTATTATTTGTTTCCTTGATATCTAGTTTTTTGAGTTCTTTATATATTTTGAATATTATCCCTTTGTCGAATGTGGATTTGGTGAAAATCTTTTCCCATTCTATAGACTGCCATTTTGTACTATTGAGAGTGTCTTTTGCCTTACAGAAGCTTTTCAGTTTCATGAGGTCCCATTTGGCAAGAACTTTTTGAGTCGATCCCCAATAGCATAGGAACTAACCTCAAGTACCAACAGATGAAATTCTATGAAATAAAACCAAAAAAGACTCTGTACAGCAAAGGAAACAATTAGCAGATCAAACAGCCTAGAATTGGGGGGAAATATTTACCAGCTACATGTTAGACAAGGGACTACTATCCAGACATTACAAAGAATAGCACAAGTTAAATACCAAGAAAATAAAGAAGCAAGTCAGCAAGCAGGCACATGAACTATTTATAATGTAGACTTTGATTTCGTTTTCTTATAAACCATGCCATTCATCTGCTCCCTTCTATTGTCTGAGTTCCTTTTAGCTTCTATTCCTATTCATTTTCTGCATATTGTATTTTCTTCTAAACCATTGATAAAGTTAGTTTCCTGTCACTATGATTAAGATGAGCTAGGGATGAGATATGTCCTTCTAGAACATGCTCCTAGACCAATTTCATCTATCCAGTCCTCAGCTTTTTATAACTGATTCAGGTCTGAACTCATGGATGTATCAAGCCAGTGAGGAAGTTAGTGCCCTTGTGGTCTGATCACCTCTGAATAGTGTTGTGATTAAGTTTTCAATATGTAAGCCTCTGGGGGGGGTCTTTCATAGCTGGACCCAAGTGGTCATATTTAATTTGTACTCATTTTCTTTAGACATCTCCCCCGTGTGTGTGTGTGTGTGTGTGTGTGTGTGTGTGTGTGTGTGTGTGTGTGTGTTTTATGCTGACATTATACTTTAAAAGATAAGTCTTCTTCTATTTCATTCTTTTGTCTACTGTTTTTTTCCTATTTATTAGGTTATGTCAAGAGTGTAAATTACCCCCAATGACACAGGGAATTTCTATACTCATACTGTGCTGTCGTTTTTAACTATGTTATAGAAATTTATAAACACATGTTAATTTGTGTGATTTGATGTAAAGTGAATAGACTCCTTTTAGATTTTAGTCAAGGATAGCTTTGGTTCTATTTGTAAAATTGCTATATAATTTCATTCTCTTGAATGATGTTATGTAATTTAACCAATTTATGTTTTTGTTTTATTTCTGCTTTTGTGATAAAATACCCTGACAAAACTACTTAAGGAAGAAAGGTTTTATTTCAGTTCAGCATTTTGTAATACAGAAGTCAAAGCAGCAGGAACTGAAAGCATCTAGTAACATCTACATCTGCAGTCAAGGACAGGGAGGAGTTAATGTGTAAATGCTCATTTGTTTGGTTGCTTAGTTTGATTTTTCCACTCTTATATACTTGAAGAAATATAACGATTTTCACATAAAAACCAATTGACTAATTATTGTAGAAAAAGTGTGTATTGACTAATATAAAATGAAAATTAAAATATCTATGAGGTGCTTGCTACCAAGAAAAGACACATGTTAATATGGTGTGGTCTACCATTCCAGATTATTTCACTTAAAAAATCATTCAAGAGAGGAAGCAAGAAAGTTTGGCTAATGACTAAATGTAAAATCACTCCTAGGAAAAGAATGTCCTTCTTCATAAGGTTCAAGGATTGCTGGCTTTAATATTTGGAGATGGTCCCAATGGGGGCAGAGATGATGACTTGGATCTGAGGGAAAAAATTAAAATACTCAATTTCATAGTTTTATCCCGAGTTTCAAGCTAGTGATAAAAGTCTCTAGACAAATAAGTTTCTCATTTAAGAACTAACATGGTAGTCTGGGTGTGATGGCACAGGCCTGTAATCCCAGCATTGGAGGGACTGACACAAAAAGATTGAGATTTTGAGTCTAGTATTGGTTAGATAGCAAAACCCTGAGAAAACAAGAGAAACAAGGCAAAAATAGATACCTGGAGTTCTTTAGGGAAACAGATGGTAAAATGAGGGTTTAAGATGAATCATAATCTGATAGGTGGACCAGTCTTGTAGCAGGTATGGAACACAGAGCCTGGCAAAAGACACTAAACAACATTGCACCACTTGGGGAAAATGTCTCCATGGAGATGCTGATGTGGCAGGCATTCTCCAGGCATGAACAGGAGGCAGGAGAGATGAAATATGATAGCAGATTTGAACAGATAATGCTGAGTAGTGTATCTATAAATTGGGTAGGTACAGCTCCTTTCCCAAGATGCTGATCTATTCTTATTTCTTTGTCTTTCCACATACATTTTAGGATACTCTTGTTTAAATCTACCAAAAATCTTGCTGGGATTTTGATAAGAATTATATTAAGCATATGTATCAATTTTGGGAGAATTAATATCTTTATTATGCCTTCCAATTGATGACTGTGGTCTCTCTCTCTCTCTCTCTCTCTCTCTCTCTCTCTCTCTCTCTCTCTCTCTCCATTTATTTCAAACTACTTTTACTCTTTTGTTAGCCCTGATAGTCACAATAATGCCTCCTAATTCTTAATGCGTGCGAATATTTGACTTACATTGTAAGCAGGACTCTGTAAATCTGATGGTGCTTGAATGTTCAGAGGGGAAGATTATCTTGGACAATTTTTACAGGCCAAATACAATTTTAAAGCTTTTATGTGAAAGCGGCACAGGTTTCTACACAAAGATGAGCTCATGGAAGCCGAGGTGGAAGAGTATGTTTGGGGCTACTACACACCAGTGTGGAAGTGGGTGTTAAAAGCTGGAAAAGATAGAGTTTCCTGAAGAAAGCTAGGGAGAAATGTTGAGAGAATAGTATTTGATTTTACACTCATGAAACACAATCCAGACATCTCACTTCAAAAAACGCTAATGGACTGGGTCAGTAAGATGGGTCAACAGGCAAACATGCCTACAGCCAAGCCCAAGGACCTGAGTTCAAATCCTGGAATCCACAGGGTAGAAGGAGAGAACAGACTTCCACAAGTTATTTTCCAATTTCCATGGGCAAATGTGCATGCACCTGCACACACACAGAATAAATAGTAAGGAAATAATTAATTCTAATGGGCCTGTGCTGTTTTAATCCACTTTAAGCTACATTGTTAAGTAGCAAATGGAAAGTAACACATTGCAGAGTTTTAATGTCAAATTTCTATTATTATTTTTGGTAGGTTTTCACCTAAACACTTCACTTGTTTTTGAAAGACTATAAGTTGTATGTTAAGTCTTGTTTTTTTTATGTGGTCATTGCAAATACATGGAATTAAAAGTGACATTGTGTGTGTGAGTGTGTTTTGTGCCTGTGTCCTTGCTGAACTTATATTGCTATCTGGAGAAGATTTTTGTCTGTTCATTTAGACTTGCTATGTAGACACTTGTTTCATATGCCATTTAGGGTGTTTTTATCTTGCACATTATTCTGTGCATGTCTTAACTTCTTTCAACTTATAGCCATGGTTGGTGCTTTTAGAGTTATGTCCAATAAGAGTAGTGAAAACTGATATGATCATTCTAATTCTTACCTTAGGAGAAAAGTGTTAACAGTTTAGCATTTCCTCTAAGTCTTGGATTTTAGTAGCTGTTCTCTGTCAAGTTGAGGAAGTCTTTGTTATATTGCTGAGAGTTTTTAATCAGTAATCAGTAATGAAGTTGTTAAAACTCTACAACCTTTATCAAACTAGTGCAAATGTTTTGAGAAGAAATTAAATTAGAACCATTGTGTAGACTACAGAGAAAACTCATATACTTTTCTTCTCCCGTGGTTTTCCTTAGCATCCCATACACAACAACATAGTGTTTTTGTTAAAATTAATGAGCCAATTATTATTCATAGCCTTTCTTTTATATTGCATCGTTTTTGTGAGGTACAGTTTTATGGCTTTTGAAATAATGTTATGTATTCATCATTACAGTACTACAAAGCACAGCTCCTCTATTCTTAAGGCCCCAGCTCCATTCCCACCTCCAGGTACACTACCTATTCATGCTTCCTTGTCTTTATACCCAATTACTGGCCACTATCAACCAGTTTAGTATCTTCAGTTTTACTTTCTGAAGAGTTCTTCCTAAGAATTTTATAGTGTGTTTGTCAGTTTCTATTGCTGTGACAAAACACCGTAACTAAAAGCAACTTGGGGAGCAGACTGTACTGCGACATGTGCTTCAAGAGGCAGAGTCATATTGTTGGGAGATGTATAGCAATAGGTGCCTGGCACAGGAAGCTGAGAACCACATTTTTAGAAACAAACAGGCAAGTAGAGGGTGTGAATTTGAAGCGGGGCAATGCTATGAACTCCCAAAGCCTGTCCATGGCGAGTCATTTCCTCCAGCCAGGCTGCAGCACCTCTCCAAAGGGCACCCCCCCCTGCTCCGCATGTTCAAATACATGAACCCCTGGGGGAATCTTTTTCATTCAGGACATGACATATAGTAAGCAGTGTTTTCGTTTATTGCTGACTTCTCCATTTAACAATATATATTTGATATCTTTTCAGATTTTCCGCATGGATTTATAGAGCATTTTGCTCCTGTTGCACAACACAGATCTACTACAGTTTATTTATGCGATGAATGACACTTAGTTTGTTAGCTTCCAGTTTGCAGCATTATCAATAAAACCAACATTAGTGTTTCTAGGTAGGCTTCACCACAGATATTAAGTTTCAAGACACTTGTGTAAAGTAAGAGTAAACTACAGGTTACCCTGTGGGATTAGGCTTAGCTTCATCAGATGCTGATAAAGTAGCTCTCAAAGCAGCTCTACCATTTTGCATTCCTACAGCAATGTGAGCTCCTGTGGTTGCACACTGTGGTGGCACCTGCGATTGGTGTAGATTTGATCTCTTCGGCCTTTGCCACTCTCTATTACTTTATGTACTTGTGCATAAAGAGCTTCTCGTGTGTGTGGATGTCTGTGCTTCCTGTCCACATACATGGTCTCCACTGACACTGCTGGAGGTAACCTGGCTCTTACTGAATGGTGCTGAGTATCCTCAGTGTTCTTAGGCTTCTCTGACACCATCTCACTGGGGACAGGGAGGAATGCCTTGTTTCTTCTGGGTGGCATGGCAGTCTGTGCTTGCTATATGGTTTCTCTTTTGCTGCAATGAGGACTTTGTCCTGCTGGAGAAAATGAGAGTCTTGGCTCTCTACTTGGTATCCACTGACATCACCCCTACAGGGGCATTTGGGACAGCTCTTCAAAATTTTATGAGGGCGGAAGTCTAGATTTTATATTTGGGCTTTGCTAGCCTGTGTGGAAAGGGGCCTGGAGTGGGAGCAGTAGTTGTCTACATTTCTGTCTCAATTGACTGCCCCTTTCCTTATTCTTTGCCAAGACTGCAATCTTTTATTGGGACATTTTATGCACCTGTTGTTCCTAGGTTACTGGCCTTTCAGTTCGAAGTCTGGAATATATGATGGTAAAAGAAAATTCAGGAATATCACTAATATGTGTTTCACTAAGACAAAGCGTCTGTGTGGGCTGCCATAGTTTATAGTCTGTTCTTTTCTATTGTTTGTTTGTTTTTAGGAGAGCAGAGATAAACACAAACACATATAAAAGAATAGAGACAAATCTTCTTCACCTTCCCCATGCATAAGTTATTTCAGGCCTGCTATTAAAACCTGTATTTTCTGACACTTACATACATATGTAATTATAAATTATATACATGCATATATATAATATGTACATTTTGATATAGCACATTTAACTAAATTCTTTTTTTTTAATTTTATTTATTTTTACTTTATGTACATTGCCTGTATGCATGTCTGTGTGAGGGTGTCACATCATGGAGTTACAGACAGTTGTGAGCTGCCATGTGGGTGCTGGGAATTGAACCTGGGTCCTCTGGGAGAGCAGTCAGTGCTCTTAACCACTGAGCCATCTCTCCAGCCCTAACTAAATTTTTTTGAGGGAAACTTTTATACATTAAGATTTTCAAATTTGTTGGCCAATATGAGCAAATAGTTATAGAAATATTTTATTTGACTATAAATTTTGTTTACAGTATTTTTGAGGCCATATTAAATTTCAAATTCTCTGTGGGAAAATCTTTCTGACCATTATCCTGTATGAGCTCTTCCATTGTTTTAAACCAACATGTTACGTGGCCAGTCTGTAATTCAATACATTTTTTTGTGAATATTTGTGATATATTTTTCTTTTTGATCAATTGGCTTTGGCTTAACATTTATGTTTCTTTCTCTAATCCATGTGGAATTTATTTGGGCATGTAATGGAGATGAAGTTATAATTTAATATTTTATATTCTGCAAATAGGTAACAAACCATGCCGTTACCCTTATGAAATAATCATCCCTTTCTTTAAAGTTTAAGATTGGCTCCATGTGCTTGCTTCCATGCTCTGATATTGCTTTTTTCTGATCAGTTTTTCTTCTTTGGATTTGTAACATCACTGCTTCACTTAACCAAAGGCCCTGAGAAATTTCTTCTCAGACTTCTTTTGGTGAGAACGGCAATCCTGCCTCTAATGTTCATTTATTTACGGTCCGCATCACTCGTGCATCCCACAGGACAGCTGACAGGGAGGGAGACACAGGAAGACCTCCCTCTCTGTCCTGTACAAACAGGCTTTGCCCATGATTCTGTGTGGGAAATGCTTCAGATGGTGCTGAGGAAAGAGGTTTCTAGAAAGAATGTTAGCAGGAGCCCATGTACAAGAGCCAAAGTTACACAGTGGTTAAGAGGTTCATTTATAGGCATTCATCAAGCCAGGAATTCTCAAATTTCCTCCCATTTTATTGCCCTATTAACTAAAAGTGATGCTAAGTACAGAAACTAAACAATCAATTATTTCACAGAAGGTAACTAGCTCAGGAATTAAATAAATACGATGTTGAAACTATGTGGTTTTTTCCATGTGGAAGTTATATGTCCAAATAAAACTAAATTTACTGCTTTTTTTTTCTTTACCAATAATGGTGGAAAAACAATGCTTACTTTATAGTTTTACTGAGAATACATTTAAAAATGCTAATTTAGATCAATATGTGAATAACAGAATCTTGAAAAACTCCTACTGATTAATAATCACCAAGTCTTTTTGTCTCTTTGAAAAGTTGCAGTTTATTTGATATAATGATAAGTGTCTCAGTTGATAAACTGTTGAATAATGACTATATGGGTGACATATATAATTTTCTTTTTCATTTTTTTCAAACATACGGAAATCATTATGGGTCCTGGTGAGATTTATCTGGCCCTGTGCACTGGTGTGTCTATTTGACATCTCCCTATATAAAGAACTGAGGAGCATTCTTGGATAGATGTCAAGAGACACAAGAGACAGTCAAGAGTGGTCAGAATAACTGGGAGGAAAGGATGTTGTTTCAGGATACCTGGCCTGTGCCACTCTGGGGGGCATTTGTAACCTGCTTTGGGATTGTGTTTAAACTGACATGAGGACTTTATAAGCCCACATAACAAGGATTGGAGTTACTTTGAGAGAGTAAAAGATACAAAGTCGGAAAACTAGCGACAGGAGGTTGGAGGGAAAGCAGAATTGTCACGATTCACAGAAAACAGGCTCTTATGTTTAGAAAAATCTAAAGATTCCACTTAAAAGTGACAAAAATATTTCAAAAAGTAAAGTGGGGTGATACAAAATTAACACCCCAAAATAAGTAAAATAATTTTCATATATCAATGACAAATTAAACAAAGGCATTAAAAAGTCAAAAATAAAAAAGGAGGTGAAAATATTTACATTGAAAGCTAAGAAACACTAACGTAAATGATGGAAGTAAAGACTGGAAAGGTATCTGTGTTCACAGAAAAGAACTAATATCACTAAAATGTCCATACTCCTCGGTGCCCTTCAGAGTCAACACAATCTTTGTCAAAATACCAAAGGCATTCTTCATCAAAAGTGAAAAAAAAATCTTTAAATTTAATATTAAGTTGAAAAGACCCTGAATAGTCAAAAACATCTAAATGATAAGGCCTGAGGTGGCATCAGCCTGTCTTCAGATACACAGCAAACTTGAAGCAAGTCAAACTGTACAGCAATGGCAGACACTGAGTGCTGTCGCATACAACTCATCCATCAACCCATGCATGTTTACAGCTAGTTAGTTTTCAACCAAAGCACCAAGAATGTGCAGTAGAGGAAGAATAGTCTTTCAGCAAGTCATGTTGGGTGTCTACATGCAGAAGAGAGACTAGATCCCAGTCTCTCTAATGAAAATCACAAACTCAAATATAAGCTATAAAACTATTGGGTTACCAGGAGGCAATGTAGAGGGCACACTATAGGACATTGTTCTGAGCAAAGGTCTTCTGGATAAAACCCTAAAAACACAGCAAGAAGACTGAAAGTAGATGAAAGGAATCATATCAAACTCAAATGCTTTGAAACAGCCAAGGGACTGGAAGAAATCATTCAGACTGTTCTTCTTAGAGATGAGTTTTCTGAATACATGAGGAACTTGAACATCTCAATAAGGAACCCCAAATGGTCCAGTTTTTACATTGGTAAATTATCTAAACACACACTTCTCAAATGAACACACAAATGGCTAACATATGAGGGAAACATGATGTGCGTATCTGTATGCTGTGAAGATGCTGCTCTGATTGTTTGGTAAATAAAGTGCTGATTGGTCAGTAGCCAGGCAGGAATTATAGTGCAGGTGGGATAAGGAAAGAGGAGAATTCTGGGAAGAGGAAGGCTGAGTCGGGAGACGCTGCCAGCAGGGCCACCATGAGGAGTGAGATGTAAAGGTGCTGGTCACCAAGAGCCACGTGGCAAGGTATAGATTTATAGAAATGGGTTAATTTAAGATATAAAAACTAGATCGCAGAAAGCCTGAGCCATTAGGCCAAAGAGTTTAAGTAATATAAGCATCTGTTTGTTTATTTGGGTCTGAGTGGCTGTGGGCTTGGGTGGGACTGGAGATAACTCCAGCTACAGAAGCATGCTCACCATTATCAACTGGCAATGATCCCAGTTAGAATGGCTATTGCCAACAAGAAAAAGAGAACAATCTGTGGTAAGGATGTGGAGAAACTGAGGGTCTTAGACACTGTTTGTGCGAGAGTAAATTAATACAGCATTGGAAAATTATGAATTTTCCTCAAAAAGCTGAAAATAATAGTTTCATGTGACCTGGCAGTATGCTCCTGTTATCAGGTATATGTCCAGATAAGAGGGAACCATCAGGTCAAAGTGTGCAGGCTTCTTGTGGCATTGTTCACAGTAGCCAGTAGATGGAATTGGGCTAGGTGTCTGTCACTGCATGAATGGATACAGAAATTGCAGTGTATATCCTCAAGGAGGGTTTAACTGTATATAAGAGTTCTGTCACATTCTGTAACATGGGTTAGCCTGGAGGACAAGAAAATACTATTTGTACTTATACTTATGTGGAAGCTTAGAAGAAGTTTGACCTCATAGAAGTTGATAGTATAATAGAGTTTACCAGAAGTTAGGAAGGGCCGAAGAGAGATGGGAGAAAATGAGTGAAATAAATAAAGAAGTAGAGCCACGTATGTTAGGTCATAGTGTTCTTCTGCAGCAGGGTAGGGTGATATAGTGTAACAAACAGAAGAGATTTTAGACCAACTGTGAGGAGTTTGAATATTTCCAGGAATGAATGCTTAAAGCAATAGTTAACTGTACTGACTTGGTAATTGTACCATTTGTATTTTGGAATATTTCTACTTTTCATCAATATATATATACAATTGTTGCATCAAATTAAAATTCAAACCGAAAAGGGAAAAAATGAGTAGGAGAGGTAAGCATCGCTCCTCAGATGAATTTGTGTGCTCTGTATTTTGCATAGCAGAGGAGACAGAGGCTGCAGCAGTAAGGACGATAAGAAGTAGGAGCCGCATAAGTAAAGCAAGAGGAGGGAAGAGGTGTGTGGGTGATTAGGGATCTATTTCTAGGTGCACACCATCATACACTGGGTTTTTCCTTTAGGAGATGATCAGAGACCTAGAGACCGGAAAATAACATATGTGTTAATTTTGTCATTGTTTCTTTACAACAGATAATAGTCGTTAGGTTTTTGCTTTTTTCTTCCTCTCCAGGACTAGAGCTCAGAGTGATTATTTGCATTTGTTAGGGTGAGATTAGGTTCAGCCAATATTTTCATTTTTGGTGAGTTGGTGTTTTAAATACAGTGTGTGAGTTTTGGAGCTCATGCAACTGACACTTAAATTACTGTCCATCCATAAAATGATCCCTCCCCCTCTCTCTCCCTCCTTTCCTCTCTCCCTCCTTCTCTCTCCCTACTCTCTCTGCCTCTCTTCCTCTGCCCCTTTTCTTCCTCCCTCTATTTATTACGTGCAGGTATTAGATACAGCTTTGTAAGAAGTGTGCTAGAGAGCAGGCAAGTGGGGAAAAGTGATTTAGTCACCATTAGCTTGAGGCTGGGGTGTGGAAATGGGCCATTTTATTTCTCCATTTGTTCTCTAGAAACGTTTCTTTAGACCATTAGTCCCTTTCTTTCACCTTAGCTCTGGCGGAGGAAGTAGGTCAGTTCAAAAGCACTGCGTTTTCAAATAACTATAGGAAAGAAAAAGAAATTGTCTTTAAATGGCTATTGCAAGTGCCTAGTAGCTTAGCATGATTCTCCTTCAAGCCTGCTTTTTAATAAACAGTTTATCACGGAGCACGAGGGAAGGTACCACTCTGTCGCAAACACAAGCACTTAGACAACAGCAATGACAAAGTGCTAAGTCCCGTTTTTTTTGTTGTTGTTTGTTTTTTGTTTATATATATAAAGCATTTTGAAAGATAGAAAGATCTAAGTTTTCCTGGTGCCAATTCAGGCTCTCTCTCTCTCTCTCTCTCTCTCTCTCTCTCTCTCTCTCTCTCTCTCTCTCTCTTTCTCTCTCTTCCTCTTTCTCTCTCTCTCTCTCTCTCTCTCTCTCTCTCTCTCTCTCTCTCTCTCCCTGTGAACCCAGGCCTGAATTTTTAGCCAGCAATCCTCCTGTCTCCACTCTCCCCCTCCTTCACATTGCTGGTGTTAAGTTACTGATAGGTGTGATGAGGGTTGCTTTCTTCATGGCTTCCAGAGATCTGCAGTCAGGTCCTCATGCTCATTTGGTGAGCCCTCTGCCCAGACTTTCACTTCTTACCTGTGAGAATCCTAGAGAAGATGCTTACTTTCCTCACATCTCCCTTTTCCTTCCTTATCAGTAAGATAAACCTAATGCCGGGAGTGGCCCTGTAGAACTGTGGTGCCTGACAGTGACGGAGTGCTATGTAAATGTGAAGCATTTCTGAGGAATCCAAGCCCTTGAACTCAGTGGCCTGTGAAGAGGGAAGAACAGCTTGGCAAGCTCAGCCCACAGCTCCCACTTTCTGATGTTCGGTTCACTCAAGGTGGCGGCTGAATTCTGTCAGGGCAAATACTTCCCACCCAGGAAAATGATTTCTGCTATTTACAAAAATTAAAGATTTGTTTAATTCCTAAATCGCCATGAGTCATGTCTGATTTTGAGACATGTGGAAATCTAAACCAGGAAAATCTTTGAGAATGACATTTTTTACACATGCTTTTTTTTCTGCCCAGTTTAAACAATTAAATGTGCAAATCTAAAGCTTGTTGATGATGCAGATGATATACAAAAAAACACATTAAGCATCAAAAAGGAACAAATTCCATTGTATCCAGAAAGTGTTCAACATACCGTTATTTCTCTTGATGTAACACTGGGTCCCAGATAAGGGTTTCAACCAGATCTTCTGGGTGATACGATTTAATGCAATTATAATATTTTCATCAAAAGTAATCTGGTTTGGAGATTAAGTGGAACAAGACCTTTAAATAACTGGGAGCAGGGAAAACTGTTGCAGAATATAAACTCATTTCTACATGGGATATAAAGTCAGAGATGGTTCTCCACGACTGTGTGCAAGCCAGTTCTTCTGGGGTATTCCATTTTCCCCTGAGAAAACACAATATGCAGGATGAATAGACCTTTCCCAAGAGCCTGAGGTTAATTTGCCGGGGCTTGGAGAGGCAACAGCCTCAGGTTCCCCCAAACCATTGAGAATAATGCTGTTCTTGTCACTCAGTGAATTTATTCTGATCTCAAACATACAAGTGGACTTTAGACTATGGGTATAGCAGAGCAGTCAGAACCGTGAACTGTCACAGTGTGACACTGTTAGCAAGATGAACATCACCATGAACTGTCTGTCACACTGTGCCCTTAGCAAGCTGACTTCATGTCTTCAGCCTGTTCTGGTTTCTTTCTTCTTCCAGATTTCACAGTTAAATGCATTCAAAAAAGATGATGGCATTTTCCAGGATCTCCATTTTATTGCTCTGTGAACAAAGGTAGGTGTCTAGGTACTATTTTATAGGTTTGCCTGTCAGTCTGGTACTAAATTTGAATACATTTATGCTTAGAGGGTTGTGAATTTAATACCAGAAACCAAAATATCACCATTTATGTAAATGGATGGTATAGCGGAAAGTGATTTTGTAAGATATTACCTGAAATGTGATTTTAGTGTCTAAATTTAATTGTGAACATTACCAAAATAATTGAAGTGTAGATACAGCCTTCCTTAAATACAGTTAGTTGGTAT
>CABHPQ010142064.1:2418-42858 GCA_902168405.1 Peromyscus aztecus | reverse complement strand
TCTTCTCATTCTGTTCTATGGTCATCATGCTATGGGCATCCCTCTTCTGTCAGCCACTATAACCATGCTGGTGCAGCCACAAGCTTAAAGCCCGAGTTGAGAGACCAGGGCGAAGCCTCAGAAATCACGAAGCAGAGTAGATCCTTCACCTCTGTAAGTTGGCTGTCTCAGGAGTTTTGTCACAGGGTAAGAAGCTGACGCACACACCCCTTTTCTTCTTGAAGTTTCTTTTCCTGGCATTCCCTTGCTTTCTGAGGAACACAAGTTCCTATGAATCACAGGAATTACTGGGATAGGCATAAACCATCATGAGTCTGCCAAGCAGCTTCGGAGGGTAAGGACACTGTGTTAACATAACCAACTGTTTGATTCTCCTTTTCCTGTTTTGCTTATTTGTATTCTAGATGTAAGAAAAAGGAAAATTAAAAAATGGCTTCCTGACCGACGTGTGGAGGTAGTGTGACTCTAAGGCAGCAAGGGGACAGGTACTGAGTGGCTCTGCCCTGCTCTCACCCCACTAGGCTCCTTTAGCAGAAGGATGCGGGAAGGCTTCCCCCGACCTCCCCATTGCTTCACCCACGATTCTGCTCAGCCCTTCATCACCGCTCAGTAGCATCCCTTCTCCGTCTGCTGGACTGCGGGCCCCTCTGCAGCCCCCTGCTCTGGGGCTGCAGGATCTCCGAGGCAGTGTCATGTCCTAGGAAAGAAAGAACACCTATAGCTCCACACCTGTGATCCCAGCTCAGACCCCAGGTAGAGGCTGGGACCAGCGTACCTCCCTAACACTTCAAAGTCATCGTGTTCCCCAGTGGAACTCATCAGGCCAGGCCCAGTCCCCCATGCAGCCCTCTTGTAGGGCCAGACGCTACAGCCTTATAGCCATCCCAGGCTGGGACCTGGAAGTCATCCTAGTGCCATCCTCCCCCGTAACCGTCTTCCCATCAGTCCCATGAACTCTGCAGCGTGGACGCTATTCTTCTGTTCCTTCCTTCCACTTCCTCCACACGACACAGACCCAATCTATCGTGTCTCTGGTTGCATTAACAACCTCATGCTCAACTCCCAGCAGTCTCTGCCTGCCTCCAGTTCCACCTTCCTTCTGCTCCATCCTGTGTCAGAGCTGATCTTAGCCCCACACAAGACAGGCATGAGGATGCTGTGCCCAGATGCTATGGTTAGATGGAACCGAAAGACACCCCATCTCTCCACCTTGACTGTTAGCCTGGAAAATGGGATGAACCCTGGGCAAAATGTGATTCTGTCACTGTGGGCAAAGAAAGGCGTGAAGCAGAGTAATCCTATGTTAGGGACAGATGAGTGACAGTCCTAATGCAGAGATGCAAACGGCCATGCTGACCATTGTACTTCTCTTCCTTGGGCACAGGAGTAGCTCTGTATCCCTGGTGACTCATGGCGGGTGTTCTGGACATGGACAGGGCAGGTGCTCAGCACACCTGCAGGACTGATGGTGCTCACCCCCACAGCATGTTACCAAGTGCTCCGAGCCGAGCCGAGGGTGAGGGAATCCTTGGGAAACCCACTTTCCTTTTATAGGGAAGGCTGGGTGAAGAGTGAACCCAGGAGCTGGGAACAGGAACTGGAAGCTGGTGGGGGGGGTATGAATAAAGAAAGGTGGGGAGGAGAGAGAGAGGGAGGAAAGGGGGGAATGGGGGGGGAATGGAGGAGGGGGAATAGAGGAGAGGGGGCAGAAGTGAAGGGAAGTGAAGAGTAGAGAATGAAGAGGAGTAAAAGAGGAGGGGTGGGGAGGAGGGAGGAGAAGAGAGTGAGTGAGAGTGAGGGGGAGAGGGGGGAGGGGAATGAAGGGATGTGGAGAGGAGAGGGACAGAGGGAAGGGGGAGGAGGAGATGGAGGGAGAAGGGGAAGGGAAGGGCAAGCTCCTGGGAGCACTGGGTTTTCTGAATCCCAGAATTGCAGGTTATTACCCTCCAGACACCTCAGATAGGAGTGTGAAGTGGACACTTGAAGCTGTCAGTGAAGAACAGGGCTGAGACCGGCATGATTCCAGAGGTCTGCCTCGCCTCACGCCTGGGCAGGCAATTCCCCTTGGCAGAGCATCCACTGAATTGGAGAACTCAGTCCTAGCTAATACTCATTTGATAGGCAGGCCAGGCAGTCCCTGGACCCTGGCAGCCACTCCCCTGCTCCTGTAAGCAGTAGCAGCCTGGGGAGCCTAGCTTCCCTGCCCCCCAAGATCCTTGTTGCACCCTCTGGGCAGGGGGCAGGTAGACAATGGCCTGTTGGAATCAGGGCTCATTCTCAGAGAGCACCCCTTCCCCTTAGTTGGGTGACTGTGTCATGTCCCAGGAAAATGCAGCTTTCTTCCCATATTGGGTTTTTTGTTTGTTTGTTTGTTTGTTTGTTTAAAAGCTGTCACTTTCCCAAACCTGAAGTGGCATTTTTGGCCCTGTCAATCATTTGCTTCCCTCAGGTTCAGAAGATATGTAGGTTATTTTAAACTCTCAGGTTCCCAGCAGCTGTGAGCAGCATTCAGATACTCCTGCATCACCAAAGCACATTGCCGGGACTCCTGACTTAATGAGCACATTTCCTCAGTACTCAGCGGTGACACCAGGGTGTGGCAGAAAGAGGCAACCAACTGGTCATTTGCTAACTGCTGTGGAAGTCTGGGCCATCTCCCACAGGCTGGAAACTGAGGCAGACACTGAACCTGACCCCCACTCACAAGGATGCTGCTGACGCCCTGCCAGAGCTCCTTCAGCTTTTGGGATTGGTAGATCAGAACAGCCAGCTGCTTTCTGCTCAGAACCACCAGGCTGGGTTAGGATCCACCTATCACTGGCTTCCAGTATTGTCTGGTTCTTGGGTCCAAAAGAGCATTTCTCAGGCCTCAAGTGGGGGTTACTTCGTGGTGTGTCTCAGGCTCCTCAGCCTCATGGAGTTCCCTTTAAGCTGGCTCTGAGGACCACAGCCCAGCCTCTTGTGTTCCCTAAGACGCTTCCTACCAAGCCATGAACCTCCAGGCAGCCCTTTCCTGTCCTATCTTTAGGGAACTCCACCCAAGACACCAGTTTAATGGTTAAAGTTAATTTTCAACTTGAGAGCATTTAGAATCTTCAGGACCTGGGCCTGGGGCATACCCGTGGGGCATTATCTTGTTTACTGAGATGGAAGACCTGCCCACTGTGGGTGGCACCATTATCCTGGCTGGCATGTTAGACTGTGCAATGCAGGAGGCGTGCATCCATCTCGGCTTCCCGACCACAGGTGTGATGTTAGCTGCTCCAAGCTGGAGTCACCTCACTTCTCTGCCATGATGGACTCCAATGCTGAATTCTTCCCTGTGATGGACTATACCCTTGGACTGTGAGGTGCAGAGTAAACTCTTTCTCCCTTCAGTAGCTTTGTCAGAGGGTTTTATCACAGCCACAGGAAAAGAAACTAAGACGCCAGTCATGCTTTGTTGACTAACAAATGTGGTGCTGGGGTAACAGTTTTTACCCCAGCACTGCCATAAATAAACAACTAACTAACTAACTAACTAACTAACTAACTAACTAACTAACGAAAGAAAGAAAGAAAGAAAGAAAGAAAGAAAGAAAGAAAGAAAGAAAGAAAGACATAACCCTCATGAAACAGTTGGCTGCTTTTCAGAAGAGGGAAACAGAAGCTTGAAGATGCAGGAGAGGGGAGACACCAAGCCAAGACAGTGATGAGGTGGTGAGCGAAGGGAATTATTCCTCATTGCTTCCTTTTATTTTGTGTCAGACCGTCAGTCACTTTGCAGGGACCACAGTATGATGAGCGTTAGTCGTTGACCATCATGAAAATGCTGCAGTGAGTGAGTGCTGTCAGCGACAACCTTCCACTGTGTCTCACATCTGCGCTTGTATATGGTTGTGCGTGCTTCCTGTGTGTCTTAAATTTGAGCGAAGAGGATTCCCAAAGCCCAAAGGATGTCCAAAGCTTCCACAGTCACCACACACATTATCAAACTCACTCAGAAAGCAGTAAAAGTCTCCCTGTGCTCTGCACCTCATGAGATAAAAGCCCTTTTGCAATTCTGCTTCCAGATTTAAAGTTTAGAAAATGGTACCGCTTTTATGGGAAGGTGGTTCCTAGGTTCTTTGCTGTTCTTGTGTTTCTTACAGTGCTGGGGATGAGCCACAGCATCGGGTATGATAAGCAAGTGCTCTACTGCTATAGTTGTCTGCACCCCCGGTTTATACATTTTTTTGTTTACCTGTTTATTTTTTTGAGACAAGGTTTCGTGTAGCCAATACTGGCCTAGAACTCCCTCTGTAGTCTTGGATGAACTTCTGAACTTCTGAAGCTCCTCCTTCCTCCACCTCTGGGATTATAGCTATGCACAGCCTTGCCTGGTTTTATGCAGCCCTGGGGGTGATACCCAAGACTTCCTGTATGGGAGGCAAACGCTCTTCTGACCCTCTGCTCTCTCCCTCCTGAATGCTGGGATGGCACCTGCTGCCAGACCCTGCTCTAGTTACTAGTTTTCATTTAATTTTCTGATTACTTAGAAGGTTGAATAATTTTCTTGTGGTTATTGCAAATTTCGCCTTTCACGTCAATTGCCTGCACATGCCCTTTCTCATTATTTTTCAGGACTATTTTTTTCTTTAATTTGTCAATTTGATAAACTCTTACAACACTCTGAGAATAGATTTAAGTGTTTTACATATATTATTAATTTTGCCATCTTTACTCTAAAATTATAAATATAATAACGTATAATTATTATGCAATTTTTACTTATTTTATGTAATTATTATCTGGTCACCATGATCCATATTACTCTATAATAGGAACCTTCCAGAAAGCATCCTCTGCCCCTGACAGTGTTCTAGCTTCATCTCTGTTGCTGTGGTAAAATAGACCGACAAAAAGCAATTTAGGAGAGAGGGGCCTTATTTGGCTTACAATTGCAGGTTGCAGTCTGTCACTGAGGGTAAGTTGAGGCAGGACCTCAAAGCACACAACATCTGTAATCAAGAGCAGAGTGAAATGAATGGATGAATGCTTACATGCTCTCAGTTCCTCCACTCATCACAGTCCAGGACCCCCTGCCCAAGGGGCTAGTCTTCCCACATCAATTAATTAGAACAATCCCCCCCATGGGCATGTCCACAGGTCAACCCAATACAGCCTGTCCATCATTGAAACCCTTTTCCGTGGTGATTTAGGTTGTTGGGTTGACCAAGCTGACCGTCACAGGATGGAAACAATAGCCTGCTCCATATCCCACAGCTCAGTGAGGAGAAGTCCAGCTTGCTTCCCTGGCAACACTCCCTTGCACAGTGAAGAGCCTTGTAGTATATAACTACCAGTTTTCATAATGCTTGTACTGGGTGTTATTTTCTCCATTCATCAATGAGGAAGATGAGGTTCAGGGAATTTTTCAACTGGCTTGTCCAACCTCCCACACTTCTAAACAACAGAGGCAGATTTGAGCACAAATGTGGTTGATTTCAAACCAGAACTAAACATGATATTGTATCATCTTTCTGTGTTATGTCTAGCAATGCCTAATGTTACAACAGAACACCTTTTTTTTTTCTCACTTTGAGGTTTAATTTTTTTAAGTATGGATGATTTAAATGTTTCTACAGCTAGCTGAGCAATTGATCTCTTCACGTTTAAAAATATTTTTGTTTTTCTGCTTAGGAAATATTGATTATTTTCATGATGGATTTATCCGTCTCTTCTTTGACTTACTACTCTAAATTCAGTGCCACTTTAGCTATAAATACCCAATGTGATGTTTCAAAGTCCGGGCCGTGTCCCTGTCTGTTGGTGTTTTGTTTTGTTTTGTTTTACTCTCTACTCTTTGGGGGCCTACCTCCCAGCTCCCAAATGAATACACGGAGTCTTATTCTTACCCGGCCTTTGCTTGGCTTGTTTCTAGCCAGTTTTTCTTAACTTAAATTATCCCATCTACATTTTGCCTCTGAGCTTTTATTTTTCTCTATTCTGTATACCTTTCTTTACTTCTTACTCTGTGGCTTGCTGTGTAGCTGGGTGGCTGGCCCTTGGTGTCCTCTCTCCTCCTTTTCTCTCATCTCTCGAGCCTAGATTTCTCCCATTTATTCTCTCTGCCTGGCAACCCTGCCTGTCCTCTCCTGCCTAGCTATTGACAGTTCAGCTGTTTATTAGAGCAACCAGGTATTTTAGACTTGCTCTGTAGGCTTTCCTAGAGATGGTGGTAGCTTTGAAAATACCTTTCTTAAATAACTGAAGTCCAGCTGGGTGGTGGTGGTGGTGGTGGTGCATGCCTTTAATCCCAGCACTTGGGAGGCAGAGGCAGGTGGATCTCTGTGAGTTCGAGGCCCAGCCTGGGCTACAGTGAGTTCCAGGAAAGGTGCAAAGCTACACAGAGAAACCCTGTCTCAAAAAACAAAACAAAACAAAATAACTCCCAAAAAACAAAACAAAACAAAAACACAACAACAAAAAACCCCCCAATAACTGAAGCCCAAAACCAAATATTCAGAATACATAAAATGTGAACCCACACAACACAGGAGAAGCAGGCTTTTTATCTCACCCTTCCTGGCTGTCCTGAGCCAGGTCTGCATCTCTCTGTGTGTAAGAGGGCAGGGACTTTCTGGCATTCACCTAGAATTCAGGACTCACTTTCTAGCATAACCTCTCCACAGACCATATCTTCTTTCCATTCCGTGGGTGTGGCTTTATGCCCAGCCTGTATGTTCTTGCTACCCAATGCTTCATAACAAAACATTTTGCAGCTTCCCTGAGAGCTGCCAAGTGGACATCTTACACTTTTAGCATTAAAACCAGGGCAAGAGCAACCTGACCACTACTTCTCTCCGGCCCCTCTCTGTTGCTGCCTAATTGTTCCATGAGTGTCTCCCCCTGAACTCTTCAAGTTCTTCCCCACACCTGCTCTTCGGCATCGTTTCCTATTGAAGGGGATTCTCTTCGACTCTGGACTCCGCCCTCCGCAGTTGCTTATTTCCAAGTTCTAATGGGTCCCACTCTCTGATGGCTTCTTGTATGACTTCAGTTCTCTCTTTTCTTTACCCTCCCACCCACTCATCAACAAGGTGAATATCCCAATTGACCTTAACGCTTGCTGCAAAGACTTGAGCCACTCAGCTGAGCCCTGCTTAAGTATGACTCATAAGTCCATGGATATAATGAATGGTTGCTCTTTTAAGTTTTAGAATGTTCTGTTGTATAGTATTGGAGAGCAAGAACATATAGGTTGGGCATACAGGCCACTCTGAGAATATCAATCTAGTATAGCCCTAAAGAGTATTAGTTATCCCCCATTTTCCAAGGGGGTTCATTCTAAGACCGTCAGTGGGTATCTATAATCAAGCATAGGATTTGTGATGTTTGCCTTTAACTGTCAACTTGACACAACCTAGGACCACCCACGCAGAGGTCTTATTGAGGGATTGTCTACATCAGGTTGGCAAGGACGAGCTCTGGAGATGATTGATGGGTTAACAGGTCCGTGAAAGTGCCGTATGCTTGAGAAGTTGCCTATCAAGGGATTTATTGGAGAAGAATGTCCATTTGTCTGCCATTGCCGTGTGCTTGAGAAGTTGCCTATCAAGGGACATATTGGAGAAGAATGTCCATTTGTCTGCCATATATAAGTTTAGGATGATTTTCTACAGTCAAGTGTAGATTTCTAGAGCCAGGTGGGTGTACGGATTGGAGAGCAGATGACAGGTCTAGAGTGATGGTACCATTTGAGGAGTCACTAGTGCAGGGGCGCTGTTAGGATCCATAGATGGGGTTAAGTCACCTGGGATGAATGTTCAGAAGGATGAGAGCCCAGGATCTCTGCCTGGGGAATCCCAACTTTTTTGAGTTGGAGGAGGAGGTAGAGGAGCCAAGAGAGAATTTTTGGAGGGAATGCCAGAAAGACAAGAGGAAAGCCCAGGTGTATTATGTTTTGGAAGCCGAGAGAAGAAATGCGTTCTTAGGAAGAACTGACATCATTTGTGAGGATTTGAAGAAAAAAAATAGCCCCCATAAGCCCATAGGGAGTGGCACTATTAGGAGGTGTGGCCTTGGAGTAAGTGTGGCTTTGTTGGAGGAGGTGTGTCACTGTGGGGGCGGGCTTTGAGGTCTCAAAAGCTCAAGCCTGGCCAGTGTATCACTGTCACTTCTATTGCCTGTGGATCCAGATGTAGGACTCTCAGCGACCTCTCCAGCACCATGTCTGCCTGCTTGCTGCCATGCTTCCCGCCATGATGATAATGGACTAAACCTCTGAATGTAAGTCAGCCCCAATTAAATGTTTTCCTTTATAAGAGTTGCTGTGGCCATGGTGTCTCTTCACAGCAATAAAACTCTAAGTATTAAGTTCCAGAGAGTTCTAGTAAGATGGAGACAGAAAATGAGTGTTAGAACAGACTTTATGAAAGTTGTAGATGGTTCAGCAAGAAGAATTTCAGTTGAAGTCAAGGTGGATTGAACATAGGCTCTGGAGCAAGTGGGTGGAATTTATATGGAACCAGACATAGACCTGGAGTTAATGCTTTGTTATGATTTTGAATGTAAATGTCTTCCAAAGGCTTGTGTCTTTGAACACCCAAACTGCAGATGGTGGTGGTGTTTTGGGAGGTTGTGGAACCTTTGGGAGAGGGACTAGCTAGAGGAAGTGAGTCTCTGGGGGACATACCTGGAGGTTTATAGCCTAGTCACACTTCCTACTCTGTGCTTCCTGATTGCTGAAATGTGAGCCAGCATCCTCAGCCACTTGCTGCACGCCTTCTCCACCATGGTGTACTCTACCCTCACAATAGACCCTTTCTCCCTTAAACTGTCTCGAGAAAAGTAACTAGTAGATAATGTATTTTTCCAAACAGAAGATTCTAGAACAGGTTTAAATGCTACCAGCAGGATCAAATAAAGAGGAAGCAAGAGAGGACGCTTCCTGTTTTACTCTCTCAATTATTGCCAAAATATTCTTTTTAAAAGGGAATGTGTGTTTGTGTGTGTGTGTGTGTGTGTGTGTGTGTGTGTGTGTGTACTCACAGAGGTGCATGTGCATGCACATGCACATTCACCAACATTCTCAGCCTGATCAGATTTCTCCTTCATCTGCCTTTGGTGCTCTCAGAGCCTCCTCCACCTTTTGGGATGAAGCACAAGGGCCATCATTGTTGAATGTCTTACCCATACTTTAGTAGTGTCTCTCTCTCTCTCTCTCTCTCTCTCTCTCTCTCTCACACACACACACACACACACACACACACACACAAAGGTTTTTTTGTTGTTATAATTTTGGCATGCCTCAAATGGTTCACACTGTTCCTTTTAGCAGGCCACCACACGTGGAATGAAAGCCCGTCATCTCTGGCTTCATTTCTGTCTGTCTGTCTCCTGTGCATCATCTGAAAGTGTAGATTAGTCATTGTCCTAAACCTGCAGTTACCTTAGATTCCAGGAAGAACAAGATGGTCCATATAAGGACAATTATACAAGATGATTAGGCTGAAACCTGGAGCAGAAATGACCATTTTGTAGGAACCACATTGATCACTTCAAGAGGTGACAGTGATAAGGGCTTGGGCCACCTTGCAGACCAGAATGGAGACAATGATTGACCAGACCACACTTTGATCAGGACTATTTAATTAGACTTCTGACCCAACTCTCTCACTACTTAAAACTCATGTGGGTACCCTGAGGATAGACTTGAGGGTCACTAGACCCCTTTATTTACTTTCTTCCCCACATAGTTACATTGAGTACATATCCTTCCTCCTTCTCCCCCTCTTCTTCCATCTCCTCCTCCTTTTTCCTCCTCTTTTTTCTTCTTCTCCTCTTCTTCCCCCTCCTCTTTCTTCTCTTCTTCCTCTTCCTCTTCTTCCTCCTCCTTTTCTTCCTCTTCCTCTCCCTCCTCTTCTTCCTCTTCTTCCTCCTCCTCCTTCTCTTCCTCCCTCTCCTCTTCCCCCTCCTCTTCCTCTCCATCCTCTTCCTCTTCTTCTTCTTCCTCCTCCTCCTCTTCTTCCTCCTCCTCTTCTTCTTCCTCCTCCTCATCTTCCTCTTCCCCTTCCTCCCCGTCTCCTTTCACCTTATTCATCTCTTCCATTGATGTACTGACAATGGGTAAAAGAATCCAGCTCTTTTGAGCTTCCATAGCCAAGGCTTTTGTCCTGCAATCTCTGGGAACAGAAGCTGGGTCAAAGTATAGTTCTCACCCAACACAGGTGGTTAAGAAATGCTGATTCCCCCCGCCCCACCTCTGGCCTTATATTCATATTTCACATAACAAAGACTTCCTCTGTCTCCATCCACTGAAGTGGGCTCCACTCTATTTGGACAAACTTAGGTCATGTAACCAACTGGAACCAATCACTGGGAACAGAGATATGTCACT
The DNA here is from genome assembly GCA_902168405.1 of Peromyscus aztecus. NCBI lineage: Eukaryota > Metazoa > Chordata > Mammalia > Rodentia > Cricetidae > Peromyscus > Peromyscus aztecus. The sequence goes on along the minus strand of CABHPQ010142064.1, from coordinate 32,498 downwards.
GTGGATTGGCTTAGACCTGTGAGGCCTCATCCCTAGAGGCAGGGGTGGCTTTAGTCCCACCTGGGCTGAGCCATGTTAGTTCATGGAGGCAGTAGAACATGAGTAGAAGAGAGATGCTCACAGATGGCTCCTCTCCATGCTGCCCCAGCATCCCATGAGCCTTTGCACAGTCCTTAGAACCGGCACCGAAATGTCCCTCTCTGGTCTCCTATATGAATACAAGGTCTTTGAGGGCTGGGACTGGAGATGTTTGGCCCACCACTGAAAGTGTAAGCATGCATAACATCATGCCTGGCATGCAGCAGAAATTCTCTCAAGTGTTTATAAGGCTGAATTGAAACAGAGGGAAATAGAATTTGGATGACCAAGGAGTTCAGATCCCCTATCTCAAAGCTAAGTGGGCTCTATTTATATGCAAAGACAATGGTTACCTCTCTATCTTGTTTCCATCCTTTCTCTTCCTTTTCTCTAATGACAAGGAAAGGTTTGCTTAATTCATCTCTGGTCCTGCCCTCCCCTAAGCTGTAGCTTGCCTGATGGTTTTTGTTTGTGCCCCCATGTCCAGGTTCCAGTGCGCCTGCTCGGTTTGCCTCAGGATGATGGACTCCGCAAACATCTGTTTCCAGGAATGGACTGCATTTTAATTGCATCAGAAAAGCAGAGGCGTCTTGCACTTCCTTACCTTTGGGGTTTAGTGTGGAGGATTATTGGTTTATTTATAATTCATGGCCTATTCACGTCTGATTTAAAAAAAAAAAAACAATCACATTGAAGCTGTGATGAACAGAGGGACTGTGTCCTTGAGAAGCAACACCCTGGTCTTGGATTGTCATTCGGGTTGTAGCAAACTTGCTGTGTGACCTCATGCAACTTGTTAGGTATTTGTGGGCACGGGTTTGCCTCACTCATCTGATGAAAGACTAGGCGTGTCAAAGTCAGAGGTGGGTGAGTTGAAAGTCCTTCTTGGAGTGGTACCCAGACTTCCCTTTTGCTTCTCATCAACAGGTGCCTAGCATGGCTGGGGCAGGAGTCTGTTGGATGTGCACATTATAAGACATAAGCCATGGAAACCCACTAGGAAAGCTCACTTAGGACAAATAGCTTTTTAAGCAATTCTGCATCAGTGGTGTTTTCCCAGTGATTGACGGGGCTTTTTAGGAACCCACCTCTACACTGACGTTAATGGTGTGTGAGTGGGTCATTCCTGGAACCCCTGACTGTAGTCTGACTTTATTACCCCCCCACCTTTGTTTTTAATAATGATGACACACCCCATATAGATAAAGATATAGATAAAGTACTCTTTAGCATAACTGTTCTGGCACCTGCGCTGGTCCTGATTGCCCAGAGCGTTCAGACTGGTTGCAGAACTCATGCAGAGAGAAAGCTGACTTGGACTGGAAAGCAAAGCTGTGAGTATAATTCCCCTCAATTGCAGTCTAGTCTCATTTGATTTGTGCTCGAGGGTCCTTCAGATGGATTGATTTCAACAGTTGGGCTATCTCGGTACAGCTGGGAGCCTGAAAAGAATTCACTTTATGATTCTGTTAGATGCTGCATATGTTTGGTACTCAAAGTGACCAAGGAGTTTGTCTCTGGGTGAGAGGAGAAGGGGACAGAGGGGTGAATTTGTACCTGAAGTTATATAACAGAAAACCCTGAAGACAATCTCTCTCTGGATGTGTCTTGCCTTTGATGGCGACTCCCAGGCATCACATATATGTAATTCTCAGATTGTTGCAGACTGCAGTTATGACGACGAGAGATGAACCAGCAGCAGTGTGTGTGTAAGAAATTCCTGTAATTAAGCATCTTAACTAGTCAGCATCCTGCCTTCTTTCTGTCTTTACCCAAACAGGGACATCCGCATAAACATTGTTTCCACAAATTTCTATACGCTTCTTGCCAGAAAGAGAGAGAGAGAGAGGTTCAAAAAGCTTGTTTTTATCTATGATTAAATCTAAGAGAATCTCCCACACTGCTCCCCAGCTCCTTGCCTCTCTGGCAAGCAGGGCAATCCATACATCAAATCCTGACGGTGCCTTAGCACCAGGTTGCTGGCATCCTCCCTTGGGAATGTGTGTGACGGCTAATCTGCTCAGCGCCGGCACCCACTCATGATTGCTCCCCACTTCCTTTTATTTTATAATGGAGAAAACAGATGCCAAAATGCATTTGTATTTATGAATCTTATGTCACTTGTCAGGATTATTTTCCTGTCCATGTAAAGTTTTATAAATTCATCCCGAACACTAAGTTCTTAAATGTGGTTTTTATCCCTTGAATCCTCAGGAAAAGATTTACAAAAGAGGAAAGAGGGAAAGAATTACGGCACGCAATGGAAAATGATTGATGAAAACATAGAGGCATGCAGGATATATATTTTAAGAAAGGATTTCCAAGGAGGAATCTGTCACGGCAGGGCTGTAAAGTGTACACTCCATCACAGAAGTTCTGGACTGTAAAATCAAGATGCCTATATTTTGCCTTTGAAAAATATTCTATTCAGAGTATAAAAACCACAGCATTTTTTTTCTAAATCATGCTAGCTTATGAGAAAACAAACAATAAAAAAAGATGCTTCAAATTCATCGCCTTTAGCAATGGGGTGTAAAGAGAGGCAGGCAGAAAAAAAAAACAAAAAAACCACCAAGTATTGTCTGCAGTCCTGTGTTGCCATCATCTAGCTCTTTGAAATGAGGGAAGAAGGGGGAAGTGCTCTGTGTTAGCTGCTACAGAGTGGATTTTGCTGTGATGGCAGAAGACCTCACATCTTAACAGCATGCAAGGACTGTGATTTATTTTTCCTTTTGTATACACTGTGTGTGTGTGTGTGTGTGTGTGTGTGTGTGTATGTTCATTGTGATCAGGTATGTGTTTGTGCAAGGTGTGTATGGAGGCCAGAGGTGTTCTTCCTCAGTCACTATCCATTCTGGTTTTTTTGAGACTCTCACTGAGCTTGCCCACTAGGCTGGTGGCCATGGCTTTGCCTGTCTCTGTTTTGACAGTGTGGAATTGCACTATGGCTTTGCCTGTCTCTGTTTTGACAGTGTGGAATTGCACTACGCTGGGATTTTAAAATGTGGGTTCTGGGGATTGAATTCAGGACCTCACTCTTGCAAAGCGAGCACTTTGCCAACTAAACTGTCTCCCACCTTCTCACATTTTACAGCAAATAGACACAAGTTCTCCAGCCAGGGTTCAAATATGGGATCATTTTAATGGTCCATCAGCAACTATGAGAATGGCCTTCCAGACCTTCAGACAGGGAATATCATTGCTTGAGGGCTCAGTTACTGCACCTTGAAATCTAGTCCTGCATTTGTGCCAAGACTGTTCCCTGTCTCTGTAGGGCTATATGACAATGTATGGCAGGGAGGCCAGGACTGGCCCCTTCTTGGGAACCCCTTGCTGTTGTTCTACTAAATGGTCATGTTGTCACACTGCCTTCTAAATATTTACACTCCTACTTATAAATTAGTGCTGCTCTCAACCTTGGCTAGAGAAGTGTCTGCAGTGGGTAGTAAAGGGCTGAGAATAAGCGACTGGTGAGGGCTCAGGCCTAAATGGGACATCAGCATCAGCTTCCCCACAGCTCACAGGTCTAAACAGGGCATCCGTATCAGCTCCCCCACGGCTCACAGGTCTAAACAGGACATCGCATCAACTCCCCCACGACTCGCAGGGCACTTTGGAAGAGAAGACAGCGAGAATATAGGAGGGGGAGGATGGGGAAGAGGGTTGTAGGATGCTGTCCTCTGGACACGACACGGCCACTGCACTCATGAGCACTCAGCCGCTGTGGCTACCCACAAAAGATCGAGCCAGCAGAACTGATTAGTCAGCGTTCCATTAGGCAGTACTGATGAGACCCAGTGGGTTAGGAGGAAATGGGAGAGAGAGGGGGCATGAAGGCAGTGGGTGGGTGTGTCTAAGAGAGTGGAGGTGGGAGCTAGGGGTGGATACGATGCTCAGCATACACACGGATACGATACTCAGCATACACACGTATGAAATGGTCGAAGAATAAACAAAAGCAAACAAAAACTTCAAGTAGAGGCAGGCTGTAATGACATCAACCAATAGAGGCCATGACCCTGTGGCTGAGTTCTTTCTTGCAAGGGGAGAGGTTGGGGGGAGGGGTGTCCATGTCTGCCACGAAGGAGCAGCTGCCCACTGATGGAAATGTTAAGGCCTGTAATAGTCTGAGGAGAGAGAGTCTTCTTGTTTATTAATGGATGTTCAGCGACTCCTTCATGCTGGAATGTTCACAAGTTGTGTGTCTGCTGACACTTACCTTCAGAGGAGAATGGAAGGGAGGAATGATCTTTTTTCATTGCCAGGTTCTCCATGCCCCATTGTCCATTGCTTACCCATCTTGCTTAGCAGAATCTAAATCTCACACATCACTTGAGGATTGTCATGGTGATAAATATCTGAAATTGGAACTAACCCAGCAAACCATGCACTTCTTTGAAAGTCTGTGTTTCACATCACTGCTGTGCCCACTGGACTTCGGTAGGTGGGAACTGGGAACTCTGTGGATGTTCTAGTGTGTTCTTACTAATACCTTCACCCATTTATACCTCCTGGCATGGCTGCTGTCTACCCTTCATTGGTTCCATAGCTTGCTGGGGTGAGCTGTGGTCAGTTTTCCCAATGGACTCGTCTCAGGGTTGCTGGGTTGAGCCTGCACATTTGGGGAATAAATGACTCACTGTATCTTGACATATATTAGTGTTTAACTTTCCCATATAGTAAAAGTCTAAAGAAGCTTTTAACAAGTTTTGGGGCTGGAGAGATGGTTGAACAGTTAAGAATGCTTGCTGTTCTTTTGGAAGACCTGAGTTCTGTTCCTAGTAGCCATGTTGTTGGGCTGCTCGAAACTGTAACTCCAACTCCAGAGGACCCAGTGGCCTCTTCTGACCTCCATAGGCACCAAAGATATCACGTACATGGTATATACACATAAATACACAATATATATGTAAAAAGGAAAACACACCAAGTTTTGTCTTTTAGAAAAATAACTCCTTTTAAGAAATAAACTTTATTATAAAAATCTTTTGAATAAATAAAAGCAACAGACACCAAAATTAGCCAGAATCAAAACCTATACAATTTAATGAACTTACATATAGTTAGAGGTGGCATTCAATGGAAGCCACAAAGCTTCACATTAAGTTTACTACTTTCCCATTAATATGTTTTATGCAATTTTTAAAATAAAAATTTTCCTTTTCCTCTTTTCTTTCTTTATGGTTTGAATGAGATACACTGTAACACGGATTGCTAAATGGTCTTATTAATAAAAAACCCAGAGCCAGATATTGGGGTGAAAGCTGAAAGATCAGAGAAACAGAACAAGCCAGCCACATTCTTACCTCTATGAAATTCTGAGCCTCAAGAGAATGAGTTCCTGTTTCCTCATGCCTTATATACCTTTCTCTGCCCAGATATCACTTCCTGGGATTAAAGGCATGTGTGCTTCCCAGTACTGGGATTAAAGGTGTGTGCCACCACTGCCTGGCTCTGTTTCCAGTGTGGCTTGAACTCACAGAGATCCAGACAGATGTCTGCCTCCCAAGTGATAGGGATAAGGGTGTGTGCCACCACTGTCTGGCTTCTATGTCTAATCTAGTGGCTGGCTCTGTCCTCTGATCCTCGTGCAAGTTTATTAGGGTACACAATATATCACCACAATATACCCTGCAGGCTCACGGTTTGACCAAACCCTACGTTACTGGAGACTTTAGGAGCCAGGGCCTAGCTGGAGAAAGTAGGTCACCAGAGATGGTTGTCTTAGGTCCCCAGTGCTGCCTCCTCTGGTTCCTGTACTCTGTAATATGAATGATGTTCTCATATGAAACACACACTTCACTGTGGTGATATTTTATTTGTGCCCTAATAAATAAAGCTTGCCTGGAGATCAGAGGAAAAAGCCAGCCATTATACTAAACAGAAGTCAGACAATGGTAGCACATGCCTTTAATCCTATCACTTGGCAGGCAGGGATCTGTCTGGATCTCTGTGAGTTCAAGGCCACATTGGGGAACAGAGCCAGGCATGGTGACACAAGTCTTTCATCCCAGCACCAACCATAGAGGTCTGGAGGTCTGTACAGACAGACAGGAAGTGACAGAGCTGGGCAGGGAGAGGAAGTGATGTAGCTGGGCTGAGAGAGCAAATGAGAGAACAGGACAGAAAGGCATATAGGTGTGGGTAGACAGGAGTAGGTCTCTTTTAGAAGCTGTGGAGTTGGTGAGGTGAAGTTAGCTGTGGCTTTCCCTATTTCCCTGATAGCTCAGGTTTTCAACCCTATATCTGGCTCCATGTTTTGTATTTAATAAGACCGTTTAGAAATTTGTCTACACTTCACCTGCCATTCTACCCAAAATGAGGGGGCCAAGCAGCCACAGATGAACCCTTGTAGAGTGAGCCGAAACAAGTCCCTCTTCCTTTAAGTTGTCTCTGTCAGATAGTGGGCCACAGTGACACAAATGGCAGGTAAATAACCCATCTTCTGTGGCAGATCTTGTTTCTTTCTCAAAGATGGTTCTGACAAGCTCCTCTCCTTCACACTCCCTGGGATTTTGCAGTGCTCCTAGCATTAAAGTCCAACCCCTTCCCTAACTGTCTGGGTTGGCTTGTAATTACCTCCATTGACAGCTGTAAAAATGATGTTCTGTGGCTCCAAGTCTACATTAGTTAAGGCCATGGAGCTCCATGGTTGAGTTGAGGCATTGACCTTTGAACTTGCCACCATGCTTTGAGGGAGACCGGATGTTCCTTGGAAAGGCTCACATGGAGAGGAGCCGAGGCCTCAGCAGAAACCTCAGCATGGCCTTAGCTACCAGTCCTCTGGGTCAGTAACCCCAAAGGACTGTTGCAGACCCCAGGTGACTGCTCCAACTGGACACATGGAAGGATGAATCCCCTCAGAGTCCCGCCTGAGTGGCAGGTTTGTAAACCAGTGAAGCTATTGTTACCCCTTTATGCCACCACACTTAGGGGTAGTTTGTTCCCAACAATGCTAACCAGAACTTGGCTTTGTGGCCCTTGGTGATAATTTGTTTCTGTCGTTTTAGTGGCTGGTATGATGGGCGGCTCTGTCACAAGTCCACTGTGCAGGAGTCACAGGGAACTGCTTTCTGATAAATGTGATGCAGCTTTCTAACCACACTGCTGCTTGTAGATGGAGGTGCCTGGGGGATCGTGAGCTCTTCTCCATCCCACTCAAGCCTCACTGTCCTCCTGGTCATTTTCACTGGTGCATCAGTGTGTCCTCATGCCAGGTTAGGTAGTGACGTGGTGACAAGAAGGCAATGCCACCTTGTCCTGTGGTTTGGATGTACATTGTTCCCACAGGCTCATGGGTTTGAGTACTTGGTCCCTAGCTGGTAGGCTATTTGGGGAGGCTGTGGAACCCTGAAGGGTGGGACCTCTCTGAAGAAAGTGGGCTTCTGCAGAGTGGGCCTGGAGTTTTATAACGGAGCACTGTTTTCAGACCCAGTATCTCTCTGCTTCCCGGGTCACTACTGAGATGAGAACAAAGCGCCATGTGCTCGTGATACCGTGTAACTGCCTGTGCCGTGCCTTTCCCAGCATGGTGGACTCTATCCCCTCAGAGCATCAGCTCAATAAGTCCCTTTTCTCCCTTAAGTTGCTTAGTTTTATCTTTAAAAGGTGTGTGTGTGTGTGTGTGTGTGTGTGTGTGTGTGTGTGTGTGTGTTCCAAAGTATGCTTAGAAGGCCAGAGAGGTCAGTGTTGGACGCCTTCCTCAATTGCTCTCTACCTTGTTTTTTTGAGGTAGGGTCCCTCTCTGAACCTAGAGCTCAGCCATTCAGCTGGACAGGCTGGTCAGCAAATTCCTGGGGTCTTCCTGTCTCCCTGGCCCCAGAGTTAGGTTATAATTATGCATTGTCACTACTGGCTTATTTTCAATGTTGGTATTAGGGATCAAACAGTGACAATTTAAGCCCTATGCCTGTGTGGCAAGTGCTTTGTGGGTGAGCATCTCCCCAGCCCTTTAGCTGTTCCCCATCTGCTCACAGTGTGATGTAACAGACCATCAGACCCAACATTCTTTTTACAAGCATCTTTGATAGTGAGGACTCATCCTGTTATCATCCCTAGATCTCCGCAGCACCTCAATTCCCAGAAAGACTGTCCCTTCTTACCTGTGTGCAACACAAGACTTTGCCAATTGTCTCTCCAGCTCCCGGAACACTAACTAACTTATCTACAGAGAGACAGGTTAGTTTAAGGATGGCAAATACTTCATTATTCCCTTGGAGATGGATAAAGCCCATTACTACGGAGAGCCTTGCAGTGAAGAAACCAGCTTCGATTATTTATTCATACAAGCAGTGCTCATTAAGTGGCTGTTCCGATGCACACTTAAGCGGATGCCGGGTGAACTAGAGTGGACAGTGGCCTGTCTGGTCCCTCCTTTTACAGCTGCCAGGGAAGGCAGCTGCAACTGTCAAATTGAGTTGACCAGATTTAGAATCAACATGTCTATGGGGTTGGTCTGTGAGGCATGTCCAGGAAGGGCTAGCTGAGGGAGATCTTCTTTCAGGGGAAGAGTCACCTTCTGGAGGATGCTCAGATGTAAAGATGTCTGAAGAAGGAACAGTACTGCTTTGCCTCACTGCCTTCAATCCTTGCTTGTGAGTACATCCAATCTGTTGCGACCACTGCCACCACCATCCTTTGCTCACATTGGAACCTAGCTTCCTTGGCCTTCTCAAGTAGACTGAAGACCCACAGCTCTCCAGAATCCTCCAACCCTCAGGACCAGATTGGCATTGCACCTCTTAGACTGAGCATCTACCTGGTTCTCGGATGGTCCACCATGCAGGCAGCCATTGTCGGACTATCCTTATTCTATTCAACTCCTGTCATGTAATCCAACCCCCAAATTTGACTTTCATAGTAATATATTTATTCTACTGGTTCTGTTCCTCCACAGAATGCTGATTAATGCGGCAGCTAATTACAAACAGGAGGGACAGCCAGGAGTGAAAAGAATTGTGGGCCACAGAGAGAATAGTGGGGACCTCTGAGCACGAGTGACAGGAGGAAGTGGCATCTAAGCTGAGATTGGTGAAAATATTGGTGGCAGCCAGTTGTGGAGTGTTCTGGGCAAAGCAAACGATGCTTACAAAGGCCATGAGTTAAGATCAGGGCTGGCAAGGACAGTGTTGTGAGGTTGACCAGAGGTGAGCAAGGACGGGGGAGGGTGGAGATGCAGATGAAATACCATCAGCCACCATCGTCCCTACATGACAGCTGGTGTATGATAGGAAATTCTCAGAGGAAGCCAAGCACCCTCTGTCCACCTGCTACCTCAGAAGGTGGAAGAGGCTAGGGAGGCTGTGGCAAGCTTCACTGAGCACAGAAGAGAAATTCTCATTCCACAGGCAGGAGAGGAACCACACCCTGTGTGATTCTGCTGACCTCCTGGATGATGCTAAGGCTGCTGGGACAGGACTTCAATGAAAGAGGGGGCTGTGTCAACCCTCCTCTACTCCCTTGGCAACTCTGGGCCCCATTCCTGCTTCATGTTCTTTGAATAGAAGCACCCATCTGTCCATCCGTCCATCCGTCCATCCATCCATCCATCCATCCATCCATCCATCCATCCATCCATCCATCCATCCACTTTCTGCGATTGCCCTCTTTTCAGACTCTGATAGGCTCTATGTACTTCAGTTTTACTTGTAACTCCAAGAACAAATTGATGATCAAATTTCAAACATTTGAGTAAGATTTGCCCATGGAGAGTTTGTGACTGGGGAGATGGTTCAAACACTTTTGTCTGTTGTGCAACAAGAGCCCCTGAGTCTGAATCCTGCACTCATGGAAAAGCCAGGAATAGTGGCAGGCATGTAACCCCAGCACACACACACACACACACACACACACACACACACACACACACACACAATCTTTTGCTAGTCTTATCTTGTAGTCATCAAACTACATATTTCACAACGAGATGGAGGGCTTGGTGATGAGCCCACCGGAAAGCTTCCCAGAAGTTGTTCTGGGATGTGACCTTTTATTCCCTAGAGGAAAAGCAGAGTGTTGTTCCCGTATCATGGAAGGACTTGGGCAGCAACATTTTTTGCAGCACTATTTATAATTGCTGAGTATGGAGCCAACCCTGGTGTTCAACAACAGAGGGATGGGAAAGGAGCGTGTGCACATGCGCACAGCGGAAGCTTCCGGTGTTGAGAAGAATGGGGCTGCGCTGCTAACAGGTGCAGCTGAGACAATCAAGCCAATCTCAGGAAGATGGTGCAGCTGAGACAAGCAAGCTGGTCTCAGAAAGACAGTGGGTTTTCCCCTCATTTAGGGCTCCTGAGTTTTATATAGATACATAAAATCATCACACACATACACACAAAGAGTGGAAGTAAAGGTTTTGGGCAAACAAAAATGGGAAAAGAGAAAAAGGGAGGTGGGAAGCAGGACAATTACGAATATACTCAATGCACATATAAACAATATATTTGAAAGATGAATTTGAGAGGAAATTGGAGAGCACAGGAAGAGTTGGAGCGGGACAGATGGGTTGGAAATGATGTAATTATAGTACTCACATATGAAATTCTCATAAACCCCCCAAATGTATGTAAAGAAAGTATAAGACCACCTTAAGTAATATGTAGGGTTGTGGGCATTCCTAAATGATGGGTGAGTGGTGTCTGCTCCCTCCATGTAGTCCCATCCCTAAGAAGTTGAAGTGGCTGATTTCTGTCCACTTCACCTCCTACAGAAAAGCTTGTTCAGACACGGCAGGAGGAGGTCTGAACTTAAGTGGGCGGCCTGAGGCCCATGACAAGGGCTTTGATTTACACTGAATTGCTGGGGTCCTGGCCTCCTGGGTAGGGAGCACTAGCTGAGTGATGCAGGCCAGGCAACAATGCCATTGTCTCCTGAGCACTTGGCTGGAGCACCAGAGGGATGAAGGTCACAGACAGTGCTCCCTCCCAAGGTCTGATGAGTGGATTTATTTCTCTAAACCCCACTTAACATTCTTGGACATTTATTGACTAGTTACTAGTGTCTGAACCAGTTTCCCAAGGGAGGCTGGTTTCAGGGGCAGGGGAGGGGGTGTACATGGGATCATTAGAGAAGGTGTACAAAGAATCTTATTTTAAAGGTTGCGTATTTTAACAAATAGTGGGGAAAGCACATGGCTAATTTAACATGTTAGCCCTATGATTGGATTTAGTCTATTTTATTTCCTTAAGCTAGGTTCAAAAATGGTTACTGTAGCTAGGCCTAGGGTGCAGGAGGCTGAGGCAGATGATCACAAATTCAAGGACAGCTTGGGCTACTAAGTTCAAAGCCATATCTGGGCAATTTAGGGAGACCCTGTCTCAAAATAAAAACATTAAATAAATGTTTATTTAATCTTGGAGGTGGCATGCAAATTACAGGATTCTAAAAGGGTTTGTGTGGGGGGAGAGGGAGTGCCCCTGGGAGGCCAGAAGACGTGTTGGACCTGGAACTAGAGTTAAATGTGGTTATAAGCCAGCTGATGTGCGTGCTGGGATTCCGAACTTGCATCCTCTGGGAGATCAGCAAGCCATTTTAACCTCTAAGTCCTGTTCATTCCTCACTCTCCTTCCTGTCCCAAGGTTGTTGGTCATTAGTACAGAACTGGAGCTATGGATACAAATACCAGGACCATTGGAGGTAGGCCTGGTCTAGGGAGCTTCTACCCAGCTAGACAGAACTCCTTCAAAGAAAGGCTTTGAAAGGAAGAATAAAGGCAGATGGGCCTTCAGTGGTTTCAGACCACCCTGAGACTGAGATGACAGGGACCTCACAGCACACTCTTCCCAGTGAGTGCTGGCTGCTGCAGGCCAGTCCAGGCTCAGACTCAACTTCCTCATCACAGAAACTCCTCCAGAGCCTGCCTTATAGCCTGTCCTGGAGCGCTTGGCCAACTTTTCCAAATTGTGGTGTTGTAGACAAGAGTTGTCTGGAGAAGGTCCTTTACTTTAAGTCATCTATCACCAAGCACATTAAAATAATGTCTTTAACAGAGTGTCAATAAATGAATAAACTTGGCTATTATTGTGCTATGAAGAATTTTTTTCCATCTGTAAATGGTATTTTTATGGCCTGTGGGCAGAGGCAAATGTAGGTGTGTTTCAGAGCTCGTTTAGATTTCAGCTTTTATGTATTAAAAATTGAAAATTAGTAATCTCTTTCAATAACCCAGGACATTAAAATGCTATCTTTTTCTTTATAAAATTTGAAAATCAATCACTGTATCTTTTTTATGGAACTTAAATGAATTTAAAAAATCACCTTTTAATACAGCATAAGTTTGACATTTTCGTTATTTTCTCTAGATATGGAACTCATGATAGCTCACTTGGCACTGTGGTGATGATGCCTTACATAAGTAATTAAACCAGTCTGAGGAGGTTTCTCACTGGGTCCTAAGCTCCTCCAGGTGAGTTCTGTCAGAGAATGTATACTATGAAAACACATAACGTGGGTCTGTCAAGTCCCAAGTGATTTACAGCTATAGATATGACTCCTTAAACATAAGGAAGGGCAAGGTGAGTCGCGGAGGGATGGCTCTGTTGTTGGAGCAGTTGCTGTGTGAGCATGATGCCCAGAGTTTGATCATCAGCATGTATGTCAAAAGCCAGGCACAGTGGCAGGCATTGCAGTTCCAGTGTTCAGGAGCGGAGATGGGTAGACGTCTGGAGCTCACCGGCCAATCAGCCTAACCTAATCAGTGAGCTCATCTGACTCAGTCCATCAAGGAAGTGTGCAGTAGTCCACTGAAAGAAGACAGGGAGACTAAGCTCTCCATCCTTCTGCATGGGAACCCTGAGGAGCGCTCTGGCTTCTTCCTTTGCATGGAGTTCAAGTGCAGCTGATCTCCACTTCAAAAGTCTGCATGTGCAGCTTGTTTGTGTGAGCCTGTGAGAGCGAACATGCTGTACATGTGTTTGTGCATGTGCCTGCATGTGGAGGCGAGAGGTTGGTGACAGATGTCTTTAACTGCTTTCCACCATAGTTTTGGAGGCAGGATCTCCCACCAAATCTGGATATCACAGATTCAGCTAGATAGCTGTGCAGCAAGCCCCAGGGTCCTGGCTCTGCTCCCCTCTGTTCTGACCTACAATGCACTGCATAGCTTTTTATGTGGGTGCTTGGTTCCCAGCTCAGATCTGTGTGCCATGCAACCAGGAGTTTACCAAATGAGTGCCTGGGAACCCCTAACTCTGCGAGTCTACACAACCACACACACACACACACACACACACACACACACACACACTTCTACTGTCTTTAAAAATTTGAACACTTTCTAAACCAAATGGATGAGTGTGAAAATGTTAGAAGCCATCTCATGATAAGGTCCCGGCTTTCAGGCTGTACCCACTCCGATAGTCTCTACTTCCCTCTCTTCTGCTTAGAGATCACATCTTGCCCAGAATCAAGGCCAGGTAGCCCATCCTAAAGCCAAGTCTTATTTAGGGAAAGGCCAACTTCCAGAGAACATCCTAATTTGTACTCTCATCCTCAGAACCCTGTGATGGGGAGAAGGCGTGTCTGAGTGGGCCGTCTCTCCATGTGACCACATCATCTCTCGCTCTGGAGTGGTCCCACCTGAAAAGGCCATGAGTCTTGATCCCCAGACTCTGCCCCATACTTTGTCCACTGTTGCCAGTGACTGTCTCTCTGTAGCAGCATCTGGTGATGTGCTCTGCCTGATGCTGAGGGATGTACTTGTTAGAGGTGTGTGTGTTGACACAGAAAGACCTTGGACATATGTTAATGTGCAGGAGTGGATGAGTGTAAAAGCATGTGTGTAAAAAAAGAAAAAGGAAGCATGTATCTGCATAGACTTGCACATGAAGGATTATTCAAAAGTTGAGGACATTGGCTGCCTCTGGCCCACAGATATGTTTACTCTTGTTGTCTTGAGACAGAGTCTCAGAAAGCTTGGGCTGTCCTGGAACTCACTATGTAGCCAGGGGTGGCTGACCTTAAACTTCCGCTCCTCTTGTCTGCCTCTCCCTCCCCGAGTGAGGGGATTGTAGACATATGCCACCATGTCTAGTTTCACAGATAGGCATGTGCTTTGCTTTTCAAATTGCCTACGAAGGGAATTATTGACTTTTCAAAATGAAATAAAATGCTGAATTTTCGAAAATAAAGAATCCCATTGAATGACTAAGTTTTACAGGGAGAAAGTTTCAACCACTACTTGTGTGCTGTGGTGGTTTGAATGAAAATGGACCTCATAGGCTCATAGGGAGTGGCACTATTAGGAGGTGTGGCCTTGGTGGAGTAGGTGTGCCACTAGGGATGGGCTTTGAGGTTTCAGATGCTCAAGCCAGGTCCAGTGTGTCCTTCTCGTCCTGCTGTCTGCCAATCTGGATGTATAACTCTTGGTTCCTTCTTCAGCACCATGTCTGCCTGCACACCACCATGCTTCCTGCCATGACAATAATGGACTAAATCTCTGAAACTGTAAGCCAGCCCCAATTAAACGTTTTCCTTTATAAGAGTTGCCATGGTCATGGTCTCTTCACAGCAATAGAAACCCTGAGACAGGTGCAAAGTAGATTTATCTGTGAACTGCAAGCCATCTGATGGGGAAGAGTTAGAGTCAGGTGACACCCTTTCATCTGTACAGTCCTGAGTCCATAACAATAAAGAGTGACAGGGAGGGCGGCCTGAGCTCCGTTCAAACTCCAAATTCCTGTGAGAGATGACGCAGTGGAAAAAGTGCTTGCCATGAAAGCGAGAGTAGCAGAGCTGGAATCCCCAAAAACCATGTAAAACAGCCAGGCAGGGTGCTGGAGAGCTCAGTGGTCAAGTGTACACACTTCTCTTACACAGGACCCAAGTTCTGTTCCCATTATCCATGTTGGGCAGCTTACAACTGTCTGTAACCCCAGCTCTAGAGAACGTGGTGCCTCTGGTCTCCGCAGGCACCTGCCTTCATGTGTGCATTCCCACAACCAAGCACATAATTAAAAACAATAAAAATAAATTCTAATTAAAAAGGTCAGGCAGCAGCTGCCTATAATTCTAGCACTCAGGAAGTAGACAGGGAGACTCCTGGAACAAGGTGGCTAGTTAGAAGAGAGGCCTCATCAAGCTCTGGGTTCAGCAAGAGTCCCCATCTCAATAAATAAAGTGGAGAGCAATTAAGGAAGACATCTGATATCAACTTTGGGCTTCCATACCAAGTGCATACTCATGCTAGGAGTGTGGCTGTTTCCTCTTCTCTCTCTCTCTGCTTTCTGACCCACAGAAATTCAAATAACCAGCCTCAGACTGGAGCTGCTGGAGCCACAGGCTGCTCCCACAGCTGTGCCTTCTGGACCGTGAAGGACTGTAACCTCAAACTGTAACCCACAAGTCCCTCGTCTTTTAAGCTGCTTCTACCAGGTGTTTCTAGTAATGAGAAAAGGAACTTGTCTGGAGACAGGTGTGCTGCACCTGGAGGGCTGCCCAGGTGTTGCTCTGCTTCTCTCTTTAAATCAAACCAAAGCCAGTAAATTTAGTACCAGGAGTGGGAGGTTTCTGCATCATTAAAGACTTTCCTTTTATTGTCTCTAGCTGTGTGCTTCCAGGAACACACCAGCTGTTTGTGAGCTTCCCACTGTGGAAGGACACACGTTTGTGACTCTGGCAGTTGCTGGAGAGGTTTGAAAAGGAGGGAAAAACTTAAGACAGATTTATCAGGTAATTTATCTCAGTTTTTAATAAACCAGGAAGCAATGTTCTAAGCCAAAGAACAGCATTGGGAAAAACAAGCCAAGGGCAGAGGCAGAAATAACTGATAGAAAAGATGCTTGCCTGCAGCAAATGAAGCACCCCTGCTAGCTGCCAGCCAAAGCCCTTATTGTAGCTGGGCCTCCTTCACAGTGTTGTAGAACCAAGTCCGGGATGGTTCTCTGGTAAGCAATGCCCTAGGTAGCCATAGATGTCAACATGACACAGCCCAGAGTCACTGAGGGAACTCCAATTGAGGAGTTTCATCCATCAGAGTGAACTGTGGGACATGGTCCTGATTGTTAATTAACGTAGGAGAGCCCAGCCCACTGTGGGTGGCACCATCCTTAGTCAGGTGAGCCTGGGATGTATAAGAAAAGTATGAAAGTGAGCTATGGAGCCAGTCAGTAAGCAGTGTTCCTTTGTGGTTCCAGTCTCTGCTTCTGTATGAGTTCCTGCCCTGACTTCCCTCAACGATGGACTGTGACCTGGAAGTAAAAGCCAGATAAACCTTTTTCTCCCCAAGCTGCCTTCAGTCAGTGTTTTATCACAACAATGGGAGGAAACTTGAGCAAATAGTTCATGTGTAGCTGGGGTTCTGGGTACTGGTCTGTTCTGGTTTCTTGCTCAGAGTTTAGGTGATGTCTACAGTGACAACTCTGCCAGGAATATTGTTTCTCCTCTGAAAAGCTGGTTGTATACAGTCAACCCTAGACATTTTCCACCTCTCCCCAGATTTCCCAGAGAGGTCTTTGAGCAAAGAACATTTCCGTTCATAACCATGTCACTGGCTACCCTCACGGGAACAGGAATCAAGGGTAGAAACTACACACAGATGGTTCCCATTGAAGAACGCAAGGCCCTTCTTTCGGTAAGATAGGAAGACTGCCCCTGTGCAGATTCCATCTCGAAGGCCTTGGGTCTTGGATCGGTCCATGGTCCAGCTGCCCTTAGGTCTTGAATCGGTCCATGGTCCAGCTGCACCATTCACCCGTCTTGCTTCCATTGGCACTTTAGAGTGACACTAACCCTGGCTCTGGGCAGACTAGGCCTTCCATGTACTCACACTATCCCACACTAGTGACATGCATGTATGGAATGGGGCCCATGTTCTCTAGAATCGGTGCCTTCTTTAGTGTTTGCTTGTAAGTCAGGGTTTCAATATATAGCCCAGGTTAGCTTGGAACTTCATTTGCCTCTGCTTCCCAAGTGCTGAAATTAAAGGTGTCTGCCACCATGCCAGGCTAAGGTGATGCCATCATAAGAATTGGTTTTCAGGTCACTTTTTGATAGGAGTTAAGGCAAGATAATCAAGAAAGAGGAGGTGTGATGGTAAACAAGGACCCTGAAAATCCTAGGAAAGGTGTGGAGGGACCTCCTCCCCCTGGACTGATAACCGTGTCCTTGGAAGAGAGGTCCCTGGAGCCCTTTTAGGGCCTTCCCTTCACTTTCCCAGCACAGGACCCTAAAGCCTTGAACAGTTCTTCTCCACATCTATAGAATTGCACAGCTTCCCTCTGGGTTGATTCTTACGTTGCCTTGACAAATGCCTGAGAGAGGTAATGTGCTTCCCAGTTTCAACACCTGTCACCTGTGGTCCACTGGCTCCTTTGCTTCGAGTCTGAGGTGAGGGAGAGCATCATGGTGGCAGGAACAGTGGCAGGCTGCTTATGTCATGGCGGTTAGGACACACATAGGGTTGGGGGAGGGAGATGGGCAAACAGCCTGGGCCAGGGGAGATAAGATAGAGCGTCCATGAGCATGTCTCTGGTGATTTGCTTTCTCTAACTGTGCCTGACTTCCAAAAACTTGCAGCAGCTCCAAACAACACCATCCTATTATGAATCCATCGATGAGGTCAGGGTTCAATCACTTTTCTCAAAACCCAGCAACTGGCAACCAAGCTTTTCCCACATGGTACTCCATAGGGACGTGTCCAAATTGCAACCCTCACACATGGGGCTGCACCGATACGATCACCTTGTTTAAGATCTTCCTGAGTGTGGTCGTTTGAATGAGAAATGTCCCCCACTCGCCCATGTGTCCCCAGTTGCTAACACTGTTTGCTAACATAATGGAGATGGAGCTTTCCTGGAGGAGGTCCACCCCTAGGCAAAGGCGTTGAGGCTTCATAGCCTGACCACTTCCCGTTCTCACTATGTGCTTCCTTTGTGGACATGAAATGTGATCCTTCCCTTTTTATGGTTGCCAGGCCAGCCTCACGCCCCTGCTGCCATGCCTTTCCTGCATGATGGACTGTATCCCTCTGGAACTGTCAGCTAAAATCAACCCTTCTCTCCTCTCAGTTGCTTTTGAAAAGGGCATCTTTATTGCAACAGAAATGTAGCTAATATATGCACACGAGGCAGAAGGGGCAGAAGGCTGGCACACCAGGCTAAGCTGTGCGGGAAAGGCATTTTAAGACTCTTAAACTCTTACATCTTTAATCTCTTCATTTCCTTCCTGTAGGAGAAGCTCACTTGCTCACTGGTGTGAGCTCAGTGGAATTCTTAGCTGCTCTGCTGGTTGTTAATCAGGTGTGCGACCATCTCCAGGTGAACCATGGTACCGCCGGGAGGTATCGAACACAGAGAGGCTGTGTGGGTTAAGAG
Source organism: Peromyscus aztecus (assembly GCA_902168405.1). Classification (NCBI taxonomy): domain Eukaryota; kingdom Metazoa; phylum Chordata; class Mammalia; order Rodentia; family Cricetidae; genus Peromyscus; species Peromyscus aztecus. The sequence goes on along the minus strand of CABHPQ010142064.1, from coordinate 14,112 downwards.
TGGCCCAGTTTCGAAGGGACAGTTTGGACTCTGCCAGTTCCCCATCCTCGTGATTCATATGATTGCCTTTTATTTTCCCAGAGAAAAGAACCGCCGGCTGCCCTGTGGTGGGGTTTCTCTGGAGGGGCTGTCAGCAGCTTAGGTTACCCCTCTCTTTCACTGGCTGCTTGTCAGGTCATTTGCGATGGGCTGAGTGGAGATGACAAACAACATCTTTCTGATTTGCTGCACGAAAACGGCGTTTGTGTGGGGCCTGGCTTTGATTTCGTCTTCAGTCTTAGCTGCTGAGTTATGAATGGTCTAATTGCAGTTGAAGGAGTGGAATCTCAGGCCCATGTAAGAAATGGATGCTGTGTTCCGGTGTCATCTTTTAGTTTTTGGTGTATGGGAAATTAACTTGCTTTGTTTGATTGTTCTCTTGTTTTGAGATAATTTTCTTTTTTTTTTTGAGACAGGGTCTCTTCTCTACATCACCTGTGCTAGCCTCAAACTTTTAGTCTTTCTGCCTCAACCCTCTGTGTGCTGAGATCACAGGTGTGTGCCACAGTTCATATATAGATAATTTAAGTATGTCAAATGCATATATATTTAAATTGATGTATTTATCTTTGTGTGTGTGTGTGTGTGTGTGTGTGTGTGTGTGAATGCAGATGCTTTCAGAGGCCAGAAGAGTTACAGGTAGTTGTGACAAACTTGATGTGGGTTCCAGGAACCAAACTCAGGTCCTGTGCAAGAGCAGTTTTTGCTCTTAGAAGCCGAACCATCTCTCTAGCACCGTGCATCATTCCATTTGCTCCCAGAGCTCCCTGCTGCTATTGCCTGGTCCTTCTGTTCCCACTTAGACAGGAGAGAAGCTGGTGTTGCCTGCCTATGGATTTGCTCCTTCTCCATCCATCTGGAGAGGAATGCTGTCCGGTTCTCCTTTATTCGGCTCTTCTTTCCTCCTCCCTTTACAGACACGGGCCCATGGGATCCACTCCTTAACTCTGCCTATGACAAGGAAGATTTTTGATGACATCCTTTCCCTAAAGCAATCAGCAATTCTCATTTAAAAATGATGGATTGAGAAGATGGCTGGGTGGGTAAAATGCCTGCTGTGTATGGGTAAAGCCCTGGGTGTAATCCCTGACCCACATACAACTGGATGTGGCGGCATGTGCATCTACATTCCCAGGCTTCCTCTAAGGAGATGAGAGGCAGAGACAGGAGGAAGCCCACAGGCTAGCAGGCTTGGTGTACAGACCAGCTAGTAACAAGAGACCCTGTCTCAGACAAGGTGAAAGGTGAGGACTGACCTCCATTTACACACAGTTGCATGCATGCACCTGTGCATGTACACACACACACACACACACACACACACACACACACACACACACTGAGAAAGAGAGTGAGAGGGTGAGATGGTTCAGCAGGTAAAGGTTCCTGCCACAAAGCCCCAAACTTGAGTCTGATCCTCGAAACCCACATGATCCCCCAACCTCCTCATATCTGCTATGGCATGTGTGTGCCTCCTCCCCACACAAATAAATAATACAAATAAAAAAAGGGCAAATGGAGTGATCCCCTAAAGACCAACATCTGTTGTGTGCCAGAGTCACCCACTTGAGATCTAGCTGGGGTTTGTCATTACTTTAGTGAAAAGCCTTGCATAGTTTCCTTGCTTGGATCTGATGAGAGACCAGAAGGCCAGGTGGAATGCTGACTCCGGTCTTTCCCCATCCTGGACTTGTTTGGGAGGTCTGGTTCACTCCTTAGATCTTTGTGCTCTCTATTGTGCAAACAGGAAGCCAGCAGCTGTTTATACGTCAAGGTCAAAGAGACAAAGCTGCTGTGCAGCTGTGTGTTTAGAGGACCCCGAGCCAGCGGCACCTGGACCTGGGCTGATGACGAACAGTAGACACAGCTTTAGTCACGGGACAACGCGTTCATGCAGGAAGCTGAACCACTCCTGGGCTGGCATGACCACCAAGGGTTCCAGAGCATCTGTTGACCCTGGAACACGGCAAGCCCACGGCAGAAGCAGACGCAGCAGTGGTGATGGCTGGTAGGTTGACCCCAGTGGCCTCTTGGTTAACCGGGTGGACAGCTGCAGGGTCAGGTTTTGTATAGCTTATGGAGTGGCAGGTTCCGGAGATAAACAAAGAGTGACACTTGGAGTGTGGCAGTGGGGAATGAGTGAGGCACGGAGATCCAGATCTTTCTATTTATTTGTGTTTTGTGAATGAGTGTTTGCCAGTATGTAAATATGTGTACCATGTGTGCATCTGGTGCCCACAGCAGTCAGAAGAGGGCACCAGATTCCCTGGAACTGGAGTTACAGGTGGCTGTGAGCTGTCATATAGGTGCTGGGAATTGAACCCGGGTCTTCTGGGAGAGCAGCCAGTGCTCTTAGCTGCTGAGCCATCTCTCCAGCCCTTTGGACCTCTTCTAATTTGACTTGAAAGCATTAGATAAATGAGTATTGAGACATGCCCCAAACCAGTTGCACCTATAAGTTCTAAGAATGATTTAGAGAGAATATAAGCAAAATCTTTATTTTTCCCATTAAAAAAAATCAAGCCTTTATTCTTCAGATTGACCCTGATATCCTCATGATTCCCTCAGGGAAACCATGGCTGAGGTAAAGGGTATGAAATTTTCAGGATGGATTGCTTTTGTATTCACAGGAAGACTATCAAATTTGGTTCCCATTGCAAATAGAACGAAAAAAACATCATGTAGATATTTAATGACATGGAAAAATGTTCTCAATATAGTGCCAAGTGTTAAAAAAAAAAGCAAGTTCATTTCCACAATTTTCAATGTGATCTCCTATTGCAACATTAAGTGGATGTATCTCCACAGAGAAAAAAGTCTGAAAAGATGTATTCCAACATGCTCGCCCTGCCTATTCTTTGTTTGATGCAGTAATGGTGCCTTTTATTTCTCTATTCTGCTTATCCATGCTGTTTGAATATTTTTATGACAAACATGTATTGCTTTTGTAATAAGAAAAAAAGTGCAACATAGATTTTTATTTTTAAAAACCTAGCACAATTCTAAACAACTTCAGACCTAACTGCCAGCACGCTGGGGTGGCAGGGCATGGTGCAGCCCCTTCATCTAATGGGATGTTGGAGTGTCAATATCAGGGCTGGGGTCCAATGACTCAGAGTTGTGGAAATGAGGCTGGCCAGCAGGTGGGTTTCAGGCAGGAAAGGGCTTGTGCTGTGACCTCTGAGGTCAGCCTCTGGGGGCTTAGTGCAGATTCAGAGGCGTTTGGGAAGGGTCATGGGGCAGGTGAGTCCTAGTTTGAACAAAGCCCCTTTGATGTGCTTGAGTTGGGGGCTGGCTCAGGAATGCAAGGATTAGGGAGTGATTAGCATCCATCCCAGGAGAGCATTCATTACAACAAAGGGAAGACTCATAGCCCTCCCCCTTAAGCAAAGAGCATGAGATAGGTATTTGGAAGGATGTTACCCCTCTTTGCTACATTGTACATAGAGATAGATGTTTGGGTGTGTGTGTGTGGGGGGGGGTGCCTGTACATGTGTGTGGGAGGGTATAGAGACCAGAGGTTGACACTGCGGTCCGCCTCGATTGCTCTCCACTTTATTTACTCAAAAGCAGGATCACTGAATGAGCCAAGCTTGCACCAAGATGGCTAGTCTTGCTAGCCAGCTGGCTCTGGGAATGCCTGCTCTCTGCCTCTTGAGTGCTGGGATTACAGGCAGGCCACCACCCCCACCGGCTTTTTGTGGATGCTGGAGATATGAACTATGATTCTCTTTCCTGCATAGCAAGTGGGTTTACTGACTGAGTCCCCCACCCCAGCCTCTGTGATGATTTCTATGACTCTTCCTAAGGTTCAGTCTTTTTTCACATCCACCAGGGCAGGAGGAAGGTATCATGTGCCATTCCCTGTTAGCAGACTAAGGCATGGAGCGGGTGGGGTGGGGTGGGGAGGGTGGAGGGGAGTGGGGGCGGGGTGTGGGAGGGGCATTGAGATTAGTATTGCAGAAAGCCCTTCCCACCAGGGCTATATGTAGGTAGGATCTCCAAGGCTGGGAGAAAGTGGGGGCTGTGTCACGCAAAGAGGTTCACTCCTCCAGTGACTGTCATTAGTGATTCTAACCTTTCCAGCCCTCTTGCTTAATAAACTATTTCTATCACTATCCACCTGTTTCTGGTCCTATTCTTTATTCCAAACATAAGACCTGGGACTCTCAGAAGATGCCTTCCAGACCCTGCTCAGCACCTATGAAAATCCTGCCCTGTGACAAGGATCATCTCAGCTGAGGTAGATCAGGGTTCCCCCAAGCTTCTCCCCACCCTGGCCCCTACTTGTGTTCACTATGCTGTGTCCTCATACTTTAGCATAGTTTAGCTAAGGGATGGCTTGGGAGAGCATGAAGGTTCATTTTAGGATCAAGCTTCCTTGATAATTCCCATTAATAGCTGTAACGCCATGCGGGGCTTCAGCTACAGATGGTCATTGTTCACTGAAATGCTGCCTGGCCTCCGATTGGCTGTGTGATCTCAGAAACCTGAGTTAATTTCTCTGAGGCTAACCTTTCAGCATCTGAAAAACCGGGAAGGCCCTCTGGTGTCTAGGGGTTGTTCAAAGGGTTGGTTGAGGGAGAGCCCTGTTTCCTGGCATTCCCGAGAGGGGCTAGGTAGCCCTGTGCCTATAGGTGCCACTTAGAAGCTGCTTTTGCTAAAACACGGAGACTCCTCGCTTTGGCTCATGTGGTAACTAAACACAGGATGAAAGCCTGGCACCTCTGCCCTTGTTTGTCACCTGTCTCCTTTCTCTGGGAGTCACCTACTTAACCCTACACAGGGACATGTTAACTACTTAAGGAGTGTGTGCCTAAAAACTAATGATGCCTACCTCTCTCTTTCCCTCTTAAGGCTGAAGGCACAAACAGGAATTTAGGCATCTTGTGACATCTTCTTCCAGACCCCAGAAGGACACCCAGCAGTCAGGAGTCATTATCCTAAACCTGCACTCACCTTCACCTCCAGGCAGAGCAAGCAGAACTTTTCCATACAGACAATGCCCCAGATGAGAGCAGTTATTCACAAGGGCAAGGTTGTACCCTGGAGCAGTACCAACCCTGTCTCCTCAAGCAACAAGGACTGCTTTAGGCTGTCTCGAAGAACTAGTTCCGAGGTAATTATCAACCAGAAAACACAGTAGCCAGGACTGCCGAGTGACAGATGCCTGCCTCTTTCCTCCCTGCTCCAGTTCTTTCTCTGTTTAAATCTACAGCTTACATCAGTAACCCAAAGATGAACTTGAGGTCGTGGGCTCCCTCATCCCCCTCAAAAGGTGTTGTTTAACACTCTCTCTGCTTTTCACCACAACTCCTTTGTAGCATGAATTGTTAGAAGGTCTTGTTAATAAAAACAAACCTGGAGCCAGGTATTGGGGTGAACACTGAAAGATCAGAGAAGCAGAACAAGCCACAGACACCTCACCTCGCCAATTCCTCAGCTGATCCTGTTTCCTCAGGCCTCTGAGTCCTCATCCAGAATGAATCTCAGCTGAACTGTGCTGCTCAAAAGCCTAAAAGCTTAACCAGGCTCTAGTTCCTCGTCGTCATCACACCTTAAATACCTTTCTGCTTCCTGCCATCACTTCCTGGGATTAAAGGTTCTTGTTACCACGCCTAGCTGTTTCCAGTATGGCCTTGAATTCACAGAGATCCAGATGGATCTCTGCCTCTGGAATGCTAGGATTAAAGGCGTGTGTGCCACCATTTTCTGGCCTCTATATCTAGTGGCTGTTCTGTTCTCTGACCCCAGATAATTGTATTAGGGTGCACAATATTTTGGGGGACACAATATCACCACACTCCTTGTCTTTTTAATTGGTGCTTTGTGGCAAGCAGCTAGGCCAGTCTGAGACTGTTGGACCTGGGAATTCTGCCCTAAAACTCAGGTTACATAAGCAGACACTGCAAGAAGGTAGAAGTCTTACCCGAGAGCAGGCCAGACCCCACATCCGCTGATCCAATTGTGGGTCAGAGCTACTTAAAAACCTATGTTTGAGCTTAACACAAGCAGCCTTTTAATTTTCTTGTTTTTCATTAAACAATATAGCAGACTGGTCATTTGCAAGACATTTATAGTGTATTAGTAATTACTAGTCATGTGAAGATGAGCTAATGTCTGCAGGACATTGGGTCTTGGGTAAGATGTACATAACGTGTCATTTTATGTAAGAAATTTGAGCATTCAGGAACTTAGGTATCCTGTGGTGGGTGAGACTGGGACCAACCCCTGTGAATGTCAAGGGTGATAGTGCCACACATGAGGAAGAGATTGTTCAGATGTGTTTCCCTAGAAATCTCACCCCCACATACCTATGGGGAGAGAAGGGCTGCCTTCATTTCTGCTGTGATAAGAACTCTGTAGGTCCACCTTGAAGAACCAGAATTGAGACAGTGAACACTCAGACCACACCTTGAGCAGGAAAGCTAGATTAAGTTAATATCCTGTACTACATCCAGGTGGCAGAGGAGAACCAGCCTACACTACCTGAGAGGGAGTGGGTGAAAGTCAGCGTGCAACAGCTGCTGGAAGCTGGGGAGCTCAGGCTAGTGCTGGGGAGGTGCCCTCTGTGAAGAATCAGGCTGAGGTGTTGGAAGAGTCTTTGAAGAATCTGTGAACTTGCCTTTCAACAAAGGCCAGGCTGCTCACTGCCTGGCAGGAAAAGTTTCTCCACCACCTGACCCCACTTCCTAGGAGCAGGAGGCAGCATGGGGCATGGCCAAAAGCTGAAGGAACCCCCAGCAAGCAGACCCCTGCAGGGGAGGTAAAAGGAAGAGGGGTGGGGCTGGAGCTGGAGATGGCATCCCAGGCTGGAGTCACCAGCACAGAGAGGAGCCTGGTTTATGACCAAGGTACCTGTTTACATGTAAATATGGCTACAAATAGCAAGGAGGTCACCATCTTTCCTCCAGGGACAGAATGATCAGCTCTACAGAGTACTTTACAGTGTAGCGGTGAGGGGAGAATGGGGTGATTGTATATCTGATCCTTAGTCAGGGTTCTCTAGAGGGACAGATAAAAAGATGCATGCCTATGTAAACATTGTCTAGCTGTCTATCATCTCTCTCCTCCCCCATATATATATATGCATGCATCTATCATCTATCCTCTATCTATCTAATCTATCTATCTATCTATCTATCTATCTATCTATCTATCTATCTATCATCTATCTATCTATCTATCTATCAATCATCTATCATCTATCTATCTATCTATCTATCTATCATCTATCTATCTATCTTCTATCTGTCTGCCTATCTATCTATCTATCTATCTATCTATCTATCTATCTATAATCTAGCTACTATCTATCTACTATCTATCTATCTATCTATCTTCTATCTGTCTGCCTATCTATCTATCTATCTATCTATCTATCTATCTATCTATCTATCTGCATTTTCTTCAGGCTTTGACCTCTTCACACTTTGTCACTTTTCTATCATCCTCCTTCAGAGCAGAAACATTTAAATACATGTTTAAGTCTTCTGTAAATTTTAATTCTACAGAAGAGATGTAGTTCTCCACAGTGGTGGCTGCTCTGGGGACACAAGCCTGGCAGTGTCCTATTCCTTCCTTTAGGTGGTTGGATGTTGAACCTCCCTCCCTCCTTCCCCCCCTCTGCCTCCTTCCTTCCCTCCTTCTTTCTTTCTTTGCTTCCACCTATCTGCCCACCACACATTTGGATTGTAATGAATCATCTTGCATGATATGAAGGTTTGCCAGTGCAAAGGTGCTGAGTGGCCAGCAGCCTATAGACCTGGGGATGCTCTGATGCTGCAGCTCAGGTCCAGAGGAAGTGTGGGGCAGACCCTCTTGCTGTAGGGATGTCATCTTTGGCCTCATTCAGGCCTCCCATCAACTGAATGAGGCCAAGCTGCAGTATGAAGGGCAACCAGTTATACTCAGAATAACTCAGAAGTCTCACACAAAATGTACTAACAGCAACACCCGATGTATCTGTGGACAACACTCATACAAGTTGACACAAGGTTATCCATTACACTCACCATGAGTCCTGTACACCCCTTGGGCTCTGTTTCCTTCATTTATATTCATGGATACTAAATTCCATAGGATCTATTTCTAGAGTGAAAGTTTATGGAAAATTATACAATTTAAAAAATATATAGCAAAATTATCTCTAGAAAGTTAAAAACATTTAAATTTTTCCTGTACATAATCCATGAGTGCATGATTCTGACATTCTCCATACATACATGATGTGCAGATCTTCTCTCTATAAACCTTGGGATTTATAGTTTGCTAAGTAGAAAAGGAATTGCTAATGCATTGGGCAAAAAATAGTCTTACTGTTCAAATCTGCATTTCCAACTCAGACCATGATGAAATGTAATAAATTAGCATGTCCATCTGCATTTCCCCATGGCTTTTGACCTACCTCTTTATGCCTCGTCACTTTCCTATCATCTCCTTCAGAGCAGAAACACTTAAATCTTCACCCAAATTCTACAGAAGAGATGTAGTTCTCCACAGTGATGGCTGCTCTGGGACACAAGCCTGGCAGTGTCCTATTGCTTCCTTTGGGTGGTTGGATGTCGAACCTGTGAACATTCTTCCTTCATACACCTCCCTCAGATTTCTGTGTTTGCTATTTTCCATGTCACCGTGTCACCGTGTTGGACAAATACAATAGAGAAAAAGAAATGTCTCTGTTGGCTCACAGTTTCAGAGGTCCATAGTGGTAGGAAGGCTTGGCAGAACTCCCCCTGGCTGCAGGGGTGTGCAGCTGCTGCTTCTCAGTCACAGTATCAGGCAGGAAGCAGAGATTACATATGAACTAGGGGCAGCTGTAACCTTCAGAGACTGGTCTTGTTATCTTACTTCTGCCAACCAGGCCTCACCTCCTAAACTTTTCCATAGCCTCCCCAAACTGCACCAACAGCCAGTGACCAAGTGTTCAAAAGCATTAGACTGTGGAGGACATTTGCCATTGAAACCATAATATTATGTCGAACAAGGTGCCAATAAACATGACAAAGAAAGAATTCAAGGACCAAAACCTCCCCAAGAAAAATAACAGCACTGCCCATAGCACTTCAGTAAAGAAAAAATGGGCTGTGTAGATAGAGTACTACATGGCACTGTCACTCTAAATAGGCCTAGATCCCATAAAACCTGCAATGGCTGTTTAGGGGTGAATTCCTTGTATCACAGCCGGGCACTGGGAGATGATCCCAGCCTTGGCAATGACATTTAGGGGTCCAGCTCAGGGCTTTTGCACAAAGGTTTTGACTCATTTTGTCAGCTAAATAAGCACAGCTCCATCTCTCAACAGGGAAGGAAGTGGGGAATCTTTGGTTATATAGGTTTCTAGGAGAGACTTGGGGTTTGGAAGCTCTTGGGACAAAATGTCAGTTTGTGCTAGAATGAAACCTTCCCAGGACTTGTGTTTACAAGGTTGGAGGGGACAGCCCATGTTCCTGTCTTTCTTTGGGACAGTCAGTGCAGAGTGATGAAAACCCCCAACACAGTGTGGCCCTTACTTTCCTCATACAAAAGTGTAGGGCAGCTTTTTAAATTACTGAATGAAAGTCTCTTAGAACCCTTCCATCCAACTGAGATGACAGCCACGATGGTCACTAGCCTCGTGCTAAACAGAATCCCACAGAGCTAAAGCTGAAGAAAAGAAACCAACCAGAACTCTCAGCATTTTATGCATTGGCCATTTTAGACCCTTGAGGGCTCTTTCTTAGGGCTCTGAGCCTAGAAAAAGGACCCAGAACAAATGAAGTTCCTGTAGGTATTGGAGGATGCCCACAGCCATTTATGGTCTTTGAATGCTTTCTTGAAAAACCCAAACTAGCATCATTTTTCTAACCAGCATCATTTTTCTACTTAGGAGTTGGACTATTGGGGTCCAGCCCCTAAGTAGCATTTTCCCAAAGTTCCAGAAGAGAGGCCACCAGCGACGAGAATTAATATGACAGATAACTCGAATGAATCTAAGTACACCGAGCTCTTTGGTTCCTTCACTTTATTCTTCTAAGTCAAAATCTCTCTACACAGCTTCATTTCTGTTCTCATACTTAGCTCCTCTCTGTTCCTTCCTCTCCTGTCCTCTCATTGTTCTAAGTTCCTTCCATCTTTATCCCCTTCCTCTCTCTCCAGTCCAGTTTAAATACCCATACAATCCGCAATTCTCTGGCTCCAGAGAATTGGGGAGAATCAAGAGCTCTCAGGTACACAGTAAGTTTGAGGCCAGCATGAGCTACATGAGACCTTGTTCTTCTCAAAAAAGAGGAGGAGGAGAAGGAGGAAGAAGAGGAAGAGGAAATGACTTTCCTGGAGATAGGAGAAGGCAAGACATGGTTACAAAATTGAGAGGAGGAGGTGACATTTCTGTGACCATCTCTCAGTGGCCACAGGACTCAGTCCTGGTTGCCAGGCAGCTGTAGCTACGGTGATCTACTAGATGTCTTGATTTGGATCTTGAAAGCGTTCAATGCTTGAATGGGAAGAAGGCAGCAGGAGCTAGCCAGCTCAAGTCTAAAGGACCCAGTGAGCCATGGCCAGTTGTGATACCTAACTATGTGCCTCCTACAAAGGCAAGACAGCCCTCCTCCCCAGCGATTCACAGCTGTACTCCTTGAAGGGGCACAGGATGAGGAGTAGCCTGCCAGGTGTTATTTCCCTGCAATGAATCACATTCCAGGGCCTCACTCATTGCTGCTTCTAGCTTCTAGGCCTCCATGGTTCTTGGTGCATGAATGATGTTCTGGCTCTCCATGGCCAACGTGTTTAATTTCAACCCAACAAATAGCATCATCATTCAAGGCATCATATAGCATGGCTCTTCTGTTCAGAATTCCCCAATACTTAAAATATCCGAGGTCCCCAACAAGTGAATCCCCTCCCTTCCTCATTACGGTTCTGATTGCATCTTCTACCATTTTTCATGCTGCTGGCTCCCCTCCAGCCATGTCTCCCTTGCCTTCATGCATCTGCTGCAGCCCAGGTCCACTCTTCACTGTTGAGTGGATGCCCCCTCCCTGCTTGCAGCTGTCTGTTTGGATAGGGGCTCCCCACTGAAGCCTCTGCTTCTCTACTGAAAGCAGAACCCCTCCCTCAACCTGGTCCACATGCATTTTTCTCTGGAGTATTTAAATTGGCACACAATGACATCACTTATTTATCTGCATACTCCACTGAATTCAGGGTTTGTATTTTCTCCCATCCAAGTACTAACCAGGCCCAACCCTGCTTAGCTTCTGAGATCAGACGAGATCGGGCGCATTCAGGGTGGTATGGCCGTAGACTCAGGGTTTGTATTTTCTAATGTTTCGGGGTTTTGAGAGTTTTGCTGTGTAGCCCAGACTGATCTCAAGCCATTTATGCATGTCTCTGCGTGTTGTTAATGAATGACTGAATGAAAGCCCGCTTCTCTGACTTTTTCCCTACACCATGGCCCAGACTGGCCTGGAACTCTCAATGGAGCCCACACTGGCCCCCAACTCACAACAATCCCCTGGTTTCAACCTTCTCTGGAGTGCTAGGATTCCAGATGTGAGTCACCACTTCTGTACTAAAGGAAAGTAACTTGAATTTTCTCTATGTCCTCAAACTCCTCCATTTGCTAAGCGATCTCTTGTTAAAACTGACCATCCACAGGGCTGTGTCTATTTGGGG